>JAQFXY010000013.1:0-109398 GCA_034693865.1 Ceratophysella sigillata
TAGACTAGATGGCAACTTGCTGACTTGGGTGGAGTCAGTGGGTTCAACTTTGACCTGTGAACTCATCCGTTCCCACCGAATCGTTAGATCGGGTGACACGCTCGTTTAAGAACAATTTCTTACAAGGCTGTTTACAGGGAGTTGAATAGCAATTTACATAACTGAGAAAACTTGGAGTTGCCATAGGCCTTATTTTTTCACGCGGTGGTCAGGGGATTGCTTGAATTTTAATGAAACAAGCCTGAATATTCTGTACCCAGATGTTAATGCCTTTCCAGTTTAAGAGTAACCACCCTAGATAAAAGTTGTAATCCTAATTTTAATATTGAGAGTTGAATGAAATGAATAGGGCTTTGTTTTCATAAATGCTTGAGTGCACAGAGCCGAGCAGTGGATGCGCTTCAAGCGTTGGTTTGAGCTGAGGCAGGATGGTGAGCATGAAGTTAGAATATTTGGACTTGGACTGATAACCAGTCATCCGTTACTACTCGAGTGATAATCTGGGAGTTCCACTGTGAAGTAAATAGTAGTTTTGGGTAGATTCAAGTGTGGTGAGAAGTGCATGGAGGCGTAATGATTCCCTGTAGTCAAGACGAGCATGATTAGAATCCCAGAGTGCTCTTCTGCCGTCTAGCATTTCCCTATTATTCCGAGCGGAGAAAGCGATGAGTGGTGAGATGGGAAAATACTTCTTTAGCACTGGGCTTCATACATTCTAAATACGGATTGGGATTCTGAGAACGGATTGGGAAGATGAGGGAAAGGCAGGCCTCTTCTACACAGTTGGAGTGGGTATTTTTAGAACATGGGATTCTTATGGATGACCGTGTCTTTCGCCTTCTTCGCTTCCAATACACACAAATCTGGCCTCAATATATAAACATTCACAAAATGCGCTCCTCCTCACGCACCTATATAGAGGCTGATGTAAGGATTAGGGACCACTGGTCGCCTCCAGCGTTGCCTCCACCGAGTTTTATTAATTTAAGTCAGCTTAGGTTTTTTATAACGCTCGCAGTTTTTAGTCGTTCTAGTGCAAAAACGTATTGCGTTCGAGGAAGTTCGAACACCATACGTATTATATGCGTGATTTAGGAAACACAACCTAACTAAATTTTTAAAAGGTGGATACATGCTACTGGAGGCGACAATGGAGCTGTGCTTGGAGGAAACGCTGGAGACAACACGACGTCCCTAACCCTTACTTTAACCCTATAGTAAATGAACTCAAAAATGTCAATAGCTATATGTGTCGCATATTTTTGAAAATATGAAAATAACCGTAGGTACAAGCAAAAGCAAACCTTATGCATGTTTTTTTTTATACCAGAAGGGTCACTTGGTGCAAACTTTATTTACCTATTTGTTACATTTTTGGTAGATCACATTTTATAGACAGAGGCTTATTTGACACTTGGAAGATGTCGCATATTATGTAGCGTAATACAGCTTTTTGTTTCGGGCAATAAATTTACACAAATAATGAGGCGAGTTAAATAGAAAAAAAAAAGGAAAAAAAAAAATCCGAACATGCTATCGCCCGTCACTTGATTTGATAAGGAATATGTATGCGGATAGTCTGGTGTGGAGCTGCCGCTGTGATGTTTGTGTGTCTGTTCCTTTCACACATGAGCTCTCCCAGCTCAATTGTGTCATTTGAAGAATTGTTAGGTGAAAAGAGGCTCTGTTCTTATCTCTGTCCGCTCCATCCAATCATAGCCACCTTCCCTTCACTTCCACTTGGAAAGAGCAGCCGACTCAATGCCAAGAGAGACGCTTTCTGTCACTCTGCTTTCACTACTGACTCACTCAAGGGCACAACACACGCCTTTCTCCATCAACTCTCTCTTACTCTCAATTCTCAAACAGCAACACTTTACTCACAAGCGCTCCATTTCCCATGACCGTCACATTATTCCGATTCCATATTCCACTTTGAACTGACATGTTGTATTTAGTATAGAATTTCACCCAATATTATCTATACAGAGGCGGGTTGGTACCCTTCCGTGTTTTTTCCCATTTCAAGTCATAATGAGGAAATGAGCAAGGAAGCCTTAGAAAAACTCGCTCCGTAGCACCTGAGAGATCAGAGGGTCGAACCCGGTAATAACACTGGGAATAACCTATGCCAAAGCTTCGTTGCTCTTCTGGTCTCTTATAATTAATTCAAAAATCGTCAGGTAGTACCACATTTTTTTGGACAGAAGATTACCAAATAAGCTAGTTTGGCTAAGGTTAGTTTGTATATATATAATATTTTGTGTTAGCTTCAAGTGGATTACTCTAAACTCAGCTAGTTTGGAAGTTACACTGGAATCGAGAGAGCTTTGCCAATTTCAATTATTATTGTCAAGCTGACATTGATACCCGATCCAGACGACAATTATGGTCAAAGTGACGTGTAAACGACATATTTAATTGCACTAATAGGTTTCAGACGCCTTCTCCTGACGCAGTTGTGCTGCGCTTCGTACTAAGTTTGATCTGGCTACTCTCTTCTGGAGCTTACAACTACTATTGGAGGCTGTTCACTGTCAGCTGCATATGAGTTCGTCCTAAGGTAAATACAAGGGTACAAGGGTTGTCCAGGAAATACTGAAACATTTCAAAATATCTGCGCATGGACAATTGTTAAAGGTTTTAAACGTTTAAACGCTTTGACTTAGTCCCATTGAGCTTTATTACACAACAAATTATTTTTCAGGTGGAGTTAACCATATTTAAAAAAATAAGATTTGTCTTCAGCCAAAAGCGTTTCCACTCTCTATATTACGGCTGAGCGTTTTAACAAATTCGGCATCTTTCCTTGACTTCTTCTATATTTGAAACTCATAATTTAAATAATTTAATTTATTGGGAAATTAATATTTCAAGGCGCCCACCTGTCAGCGTTCAATTGACGTATAAATCTGAATTGTCGCAGCACGGTTAAGCACAATGTATCTTTCCTCCAGGCGCCCACTAAGCTCCTAATTCCGAGTATTTATAGTAAGAAAAGGATTTTGTTGTGGAGACTGAAATAATGGGATTAAAGAAGGCCTTGCTTGTTTTAAGGAGCAGAGGGAAAGGGCTAATTGAGTCAGGATGAGAGTTGTCATGGTCGTTTCCCCAGGCGAGCTGAAAGTGGAAATGAGATTAGGTGCTAAAATGACACAACCTGTGTACAACTCACACCCAAATACTAAACCACTTTTCGACACAGAATTAGGACTTCCTAATCAAATGAGTAAATGCATACCGTCATCGCCGCTTTCTCCCTCCTCTCCAGCTAATACAAAAACATGGAAATCTCACAAATTTAAGATTTATTGAGCTCTTGCCCAAATCCCATTTCCATCCTACAGTATAACGAGCCTAATAAACCTGTGTTGCGTGTATGCAGACTTCTCCTGTCTAAAATGAATTTCAGCATTTCACTCGTAGCAACTTTGTAACAAGAGAGTGTGGGATAACCAAGAGTCGCCTGTCTTGTTCAGATGGTAAATGGAAATATAACAAGTATTTAATTCAAACACAATCTGACGATCCGATGCCACTAAAGAGAATTCTAAATTCGGTATCTACAAAGAGCTTATTTACTGTGTGGTGTATGTATGTGTTTATATGTGTGCTTTTTATATGATGTCTTATTCTGCATCTAATTGGTTAGTATAAATAAAAGTAGTTATAGGCTCAAAGCACAACTTTATGTATATTTCCATACACTTTTCTGCCATTTGAGCTACAAAAATAGGTCAGTGTTTGGCACTTACTCGTTGGTCCGCTAGTTTCTGATGTAAGAGAGCATAAGACTGGGATATATTTGAGCTGTCAAATAGAATTTAGTAATTTGAAGTGTCTGGGCCTCGAAATCTCCATCTGCAATGAACTCATAAACTATTTTCCTCATTCCACCCGCCCAGCCTTTCTTTTCTATTAGTTGGAATGGGGAATTTCTTGAGAGCGGAGTTCACACGGGGCTTGAGAGACATTAAAAGAATGAGCGGAAATGGAAGGAACTGTGGTGAATGGGTGCATTAGGGCTTTTTATGGCCTTCTACCTATTTTCACCATCTTCTTCGGGATTCTACTTTACATTTTCCTCTCCCGAATAAACAATTACGCTTCCCATATTTATTTCTTCTCTCGACAAGGAAAGTGCATTTGAGAGCACCAGCTTCCGCCGTCTTCCTCCGGCCTCCGTCCATTCCATGCATAGAATTTTGAGCCCAGTTACAAACTACATATTTCTTCATGAGACCCAAAATTATCCTTGGCTCTTCCAGATATCTTACAATATAATGAACTTCGTAATTCTGTGTGTCTGCACTTGTATGTAACGCTTGTTCTTCTGTTGGGTTCATTCCGAATGACATTTGATAAGGTCCATTCTATGACTTGAAGTGGGTTAGATACTAGAAACTATGTATTATGTATAACTACATGCAAGGGATGGCCTTAATTATTGATACAGATAAACACTCAAGGTGTTTGTTTTAAGGCCTGGCCTTTCGGAAAAAAATATAAACTAAGTCGAATTATAGCGACTTTTGCTAATCTAACCAAACAAGAATATTAAAACTAGCTTTTCAGTATGTGATTACCAACTTTTGCCATGGTTTTATATCGCTTTGGCTCTGTCCCTTAAGTTAGTTGAACTTAAAGTTCGGCATTATTAAACGACCCATAAAAATAGTAATTTTTACCCCCATTTAAATTTTAAAGAACATAAAATGTACTTTTGACCCGGTTTTTTTAGTTTTTGATGGGAACAAGTTAGTACTTTGGCAAGTGATTTTATCTATTGTGTTTAACTCCTTATTCAAAAAAACGAGTCAGTGGTGAACAATGCCAACCGAAAAAGTGAAAATATTTGAGTTGCCCAAATAATTTAAAAAGTACAGGATTCAGGTGTACGAACACAATAGACTAGTTGGCAAGCTATCATATCAGTGGTGTGAACTGACACTGGGCTGCTAGTCTATTTCCTTGCAAAACGGAAGAGCAGGTTTGTAAACACTGAAAACGGAGTATGTGGGCTTATTGTGGAAAATTTGATTGGAATATTAAGAGAGGTGGTTGGGTCTTGCGGGACTCATTGAACTTAAGCTTAGACCATAGCACAAGAAACAGGTACCTAGTGTGAAGTGAGAATGAAATATGTTTCTCAATCTGAATAGTGCGTTATCACTCCAGGTCTAAATACGTAGTTGGTTGGAGACAAGGCTCCGTGTAGGCTAATCCTGTGTGGGAACGAGGGACACGGCTCTGCACAGCCTTGGAGAAAGCCCAACCTCAGCATCTCCTTTCTCTCCAACTCCAAAAGAAGAGCGGAATTTGGGTTAGGAGAAACAAAGAGTTGGGAATGGAAATGAAAGGGCAGGAAGAAGTTATGAAAGATCAGAATTAGGAAAGGACTTAAGAGCTGAGTTACATTGCTGCCTGTCTCTCTGGATTTAGCTTCTATCCTGCTCAGATGCCAGCCAGTCCGTGAGTCCCTCTTGGCACAAAGGTTAGAAGTCATGCTCAATATCCTATTTTTAGGAATCAAAGCCTCCTTTTCCCCTCTGGAGCGCCCAAGATAGAAAAACGTGAGAGGACATTGTACATATTGGGTCTCGGGGCGGGTGGATGATAAGGGCAGGTAGAGAGGCCGAGCGTGGAACATGCGTTTATTTCCGTTGTCAAGCTTGTACGTCGCAGTGGCTGGAGGGAGACGGCGGGATGTGGAGATGAGAATATGGGATTGGGTGAAGGTGAGCGATTGGAAGTGGTTCTGGGGAAGTTATTATAAAAGGCAGTGGGTCCAAGGAAGCATGGGAGTAGTAGGGAAGGAGGTTGGGATCCGAGGAGTAGAAACAGAAATTTTGGACAGCAGAAACTATGGATTTTCCCAGTCATCAGTGTGTATCAGGCTAGAATCGGAGTTTGGAGCTTGGGTCCTCTTCCTTGCTGCTGCTGCTGCTGCTGCTTGGCTCGAGCTGGAACGGTGGAGAGAGACGGCGCGGCGGAGTGCAACTTCCCGATTCCTTCCAGGAAAGCTGGCCCACAAAAAACGGATCGGGAAATTGAAGAACACAGTTGTGAACCACGTAGTTTGCAATCAACAGTTAGTTTTCATTGCCAAATAAGTACTCCCAGTCAGTCAGACAACTGGAGCTCCACACAACTTTCACTCTCACTACTCTCAGGAGCCTTGCAGTTGTCAGGCTGGGGAAGGCGGATTCTAGCCATAAGTACCTATTGTTAGTCCACGGCTCGGCTCCACTAACCGCACTCTAACCCACTAGTGCTTCAAGTTTCGGCTCAGAGAGTCAGTGCTACCGTGTAGCATTCTCCTGGTTTTGTAGAAGCAGATTTGACTAGACGCCAGGGACAAAATCCAAATATTTGATGTCAGGTAATTAACATAATGCTTCTATCAGGTCTCTTTGAAGGCACTTCCAAGATCTTAGAATATTAAAATAATGCATGGCTTGGAGAAGGGGTTGTGATTGTGGAAGAGCATGCTGCGAATGATATCCAGCTCGAGCTTAACGGCTTGATTCCTGCTCCTGAGTAATGGCTTGAACTGGAAATGGATTTTTTGGCTCGAACTGAAGTATTAATAGCTGAGCGGAGTCCAGAGCACGGTTTTGTTTCCAGAAGTGAGTATAATATATTGTTTTTTGTGGTCTGTTTGGACGATGCTCCGAGGTAGAGAGGTAGGCAGATAGGCCTGTCGTTCCAAGGGAGCAAAGAGAAAGAGCGAGAGAGGAAACCGGTTACTATGGTGACCTGAGTTGACAGTACCAAGCAAACGTGAGCTTTGGCTTTTCTTCAGGAGCACTCAGGCCTTAAAACGAAAACTGGGATAGAATAAATATTTCCAGTTTCCTAGCAAGTAAAATCCTTTTTCAAATAAATCTTTCAAAGTAAATCTTTCCTTAAAGTACTGTGCTTTCAATTATAAAGGATGAGACTAGTACATTTTAAATTGGCTTAGCCAATGGTAGCCTGCAATTTGGGAACGCATCCCATCCCAGGGCTGTTGAATAAAATATCTTTGAATTTCTTCTGACAGCACGTAATTTCCCCTTGTACAAATCCCTTGCATGAGAACTTGTCAGTTGGAAATACAGGATGCATGATGATGAAGATATACGGTGGTGCTCATGACAAATTGTCCAGGTTTTTGTCCTGACTTCAATAAATCCATTGGCCCAATGTCACATTTACTGGTCAGTTCAGTTCCGCCACAGCTCTTGTAATTTATACCCGTGTCGTGTCTGTCCAAATTGCACTATGGGTGTTGCAAGTTACTTTCATGAATTCAAAGCTAGGATGTTTGACTAATCGGCTAGTCCACCAAATCGTTCAGATATCCAAAACTTGAGTTCTTGAAACAACTGCATTTACACACGTCGGCAGAAAACAAGGATTGGGTGAAAATAAGTCGTTAAAATTAAACTGAACCGAGTAGTGAATGGATAGACGAAACAGTGGCTTTCCAAAATGCCCCCTCGAAATTTTTCTTCAAAAAAGTTTCTCCAATTGAGCTGCATGCGACAGTATAACTAACTAAGCTTACCCAGATCACAATTCATGATCTGAGGTTATAGGTAAATATATAAATTGTTGAGAGAACTTTTTTGTAAGGAACATTTTGATTTGAAATTTTTTGTCGTCCCGACTGGAACTTGGTTAGTCCATGGAAGACTTGTGTAAGGACAAGAGCCTGGACAGTTCTTCGTGACCAGCACCGCCCAATAAGTAGATCCGTAGAAGAGTAAATATAAGGGAGCAGGAGTCAGTGAGAGTTGAGCTGAAGGGAGTATTAAATGTAGGTAGCTCGTGTATGGGAGTCGGTGTGAGTTTAATGACTTTTCCTGTGTCACAGTGTCTCATCTAAAGAAAATCAATCCGTTCCAAACGGGCCGTCATCAGAAGAGGCAGAGTGATGCTGTGTTCGGAGCCAAAGGGAAGAAAGGTATCTCTTTCACCATCTCCCTCATTTCCTTTCATCGTCCCTCTCTCCACAATATCCCATCACTTAGCCCAACAGCCAAAACAGCCAAGTTTCCCAACCTAAACAATCCACTCATTTCCCTTCACACGCCCAAACTTCTCCATAATAAGAAATAGGAGGAGAAGAGCTTTAAAACCCAAGACCCCCTTCGAATAAGCAATGAGCGTGTGTTGAGCTGGAGAGGATTATGGCTTCACTAGTGTAAACAAACTTTGGGAAGCATCTCGAGGAGTGAAGGAGCCAGTAATTGTTTATTACATCCTTTACACTCCGCACTCTTCCTTTCTGCTCAGCGAAGAGGGGCTTAGGCCAAAGCTCCAAATTCCTTCAACCTTCCCAGCCTTCTTACTTTCCGACTCCATGGAAAGGGACTGTGTCTGTGGGTAAACCCAATGCCAGTTGCTCGTTAATTGAGTTTAGAAATAAATTATTGGGGCACATCTGCGTATGGCAGCCTGGCTACTCCGCTTTCTTTCAAGTGCCGATCAATCAAAGTGCCTTTGAGCAAAGGACTTTAGTTGGGGAAAACTATGCAATTTCCAGTAAACTGATTTCATAATCAATGAACTTATATTCAGGCAACTGAAGTCTACCGAATTTTTCACTGCGGGTTGGCCTGAGGTTTCTATTGCTTCAAGAAATGGCCCACACCGCCCTTGCCGTGTAAAGGCATCACATATTGCAATGTCGAGATTATTTTAAAATATGGCAGCGAGAGGTTTCTTGGCAATTTAAGTGGATCGCCTGCTGGCCCTAACCAAAGTTTTATTAGCTGTCTTTGCTGTATACCGTAGAACTAAGTTTGGATGCATAATATATAAAGTCTCGCTTGTGTGGTGTAATAATTCAACCGTGTTCAGCCAAGGAATAATGTGGCCATAGCCAGACCGTAAATTCATGTCCGCAAGGTATTATATTGAGGAAAGTAACGGGGAAAAGTTTTTCGATACGAACCAAATGGCACAAGCCTTCCCATTGTCTATTATCAGCCAGAGTGTCTTTTTCAACCATCCTCCCCATTTCCCATCAACATGATCCATTTCCTTCCATGCCTCCACGGCCCTTGCCTGCAAGGAGCTGACTTTGTGAAAATTGAATGCATTATTACACACACATCTAGAGGGAAGAGAGGGATCATTCCAAAGTTTTCCCAAAGTTTTAACTGAACTTGTCCAACGCCTCTGCTCCAATTCGAGCCTGGGAAGAGTCAACACAAGCAGCTTCACTTTCACCCATTTTCCTGGGCATCCAACCTGAGCCAGTTAACGTGCCTATTTATGGCTCTGACCACTTTTCCCTCTCAGACTTTTTCCAAATAGAAAGTAGAAACATCAAAGGCTCCTTGTGAGGACCTGGGAAGGAAATGCAACCGCAGCAAACAAGCACTCTGCTTCCACGTAATAGAAGCTACGGAGTAATCAGTGCGAGCGGCCGGTAGTACAGGATCCATGCTAGTCTAATGACAATGATCAAAGGGAGCAGCCAGGTTGGCTCAGCTGCTAATACTGATTCAGTTCAAGGAGACTCAAATGGAGTTTCATTGGGTTGTGCGGATAATTTACGTGCTAGGCCTAATTTGATTAAGCCAACGCGGTAAGGGGCCCATATTTTATTCAGAGGTTGGTTGAGGCTGAACTGTGGAGTGTGTGGGCCATGGCCTGGGATAAATGTCAGGGAGAATGTATGGAAATGCAAATAGAGTTCAACTCCGAACGTCACTGTCGCCTCAGACGCGTGTTAGGAGAAAACAAATACATAATAGAGGAGGAGAGAGCGAGAAACTAAAGGAGCTCCCTTACGACTTACGACGACTCCCTGGATTATCCAACCTGCCGTTTCCCCTTATCCCTTACACTGCCTTGCCTTTGAGTTGTGTTACGGCGTATTTGGAAAACTTGCTCCTTTATAACAGAGGCAGTTTATTGATTGAAGTAAAATTAGAGCCTGCGAGGTGGATCGACTGCATTGTAGGTTTCTCGGAAAAAAATAACCTAAATTAAGTAACTGCAATGATTATTGTTAACATTCCCAAGTCAAGGGTAACCTGCTTTCTGGAAGATGGACGGACCAATCAGGATGTTTCCATGCTGTTTATGTGATATGTGCTGGTCTGGTTTGGTACGTCGATTGTCTAGAAAGCATGTAGCCCTCTCCTTCTAAAGGTTAGTAGGACATTCAATAAAATAATTTATACTGAAACCTAACCCAAAACTTGTCCTAACCTAATTAAAATCAAAAACTTACTCTTCAATGGTTTGTTTACCCTTGGTGTTTACCAACTTTCTCTTAGACGTTCTGTAACGGTCTTCACGAGCGTTGACTATGCGTATGCCGCAATCCTTTGACATGCGCATTTTTGTGAATGAATCCTAACATGAAGGTATTACTGAATTGTTAGTAAGTACGTCAAATTAAGCGGAATTTAATGATGTTCAATCGATAGATTTTTAGCAAACATTAAAATATTGGATGTGAACAAAATTTACTTTATTTTACAAACTTTTGCCACATTAATAATAAATACACCCGGTGAAAAAAAATTAAATTCGGCTTAAAATGTCGTAGTTAGTTAATTGAAAAGTTCCTGGATTTTGTTTTACTCAAGTATTTGCCCAAGCATTAGCAGAGACCAAAGCCCGAGTTCAGCGAGGTTGAGAATCCAACTAAACCATAACATAGATAATTGTAGGATTGTAGCCTCTCGCTTGATTCCTGCCAGGCTCATGTATATATGAGTGAACTGGGTTGGTTTATCTCTTTGCGAAGGAAGAAGATCTGAAGCTATTATTTATTACTTCCTGATATGTGTTGACAGCCTAAAACACTCTTTCCGCTGTGACGGTTCCTTGAGTAAATCCCACCTTCAGAAAGCCTGTTTCCACTTACGTAGCTTACTCTGAGAAGGAGGAATTGGGGAAACGGTGGGTAGAAGGCAGTGATAAAACTAATAACCTACATCAACCGAACATGCAGAGAGGCGCAGTTTCTGAATCTATGTTCAAATAGTCTGAATAGTCCTATCATGGCTCAGCTTTTTCATACTTATTCCATGCATGGCTGAATTGAACGGGTTTGTCGGTATATTGTACAGCTAAGCGTTAACGACCAGCTTTCGACAGTGTTAGCACATGTTAATTCGTACTAGTGGGTCTACGAATCAGTGCCGAGCACTGCATCATATAACTTCATCATGTAGCTTCATCATGTAACTAGGTAACAGGTGTGTAAGAAGCTGTTAGATATTTGAGTTGTTATTTGTGTTTCAAGATCCTTTCACTCAATTTCCCCGTTTCACTTCAGATTAATAAGTGAGGAGACGAAGAAAAAGCTTCAACTCAGACACACGGATAGAGCGCGGGAAAGACAGAAAGATACATTACATACACAATGAAATAGTTAAACTCGTTGTAGTGTAGCCAGACATTAACTTTACATCTAAACTAGGTATTAAAGCTTCGTTAAATTATTTGTGCATCAAAGCTGCACTACTGCACATACAACACACAACACACCAAAATAAATACGTACTTGGAAACAGTGATTTCAATAAAAAATCCGCTGTTTCTAATTTTATTTATATTATACACGTGGTTGTCTTCAAATCACAAACGAAGAAACTAGTAACTTCTAAATCATAGGTTTAGGGATTGCGAATTTTCGTCGCATCTGTGGGCATTGTCCTTCTGACATTACTGCCTTAATGGCAGTAGCACTAATGGGCATAACTCATTCCATTGCATTGAAACGATTTCCATTATGACGTCTGACGAATTTATGTTGAAACAAAACCTGCAAAAGTACTTTTCGTGCACAAGCACAAACCAAGACGTAGAAAGTTCCAAATTATGCTCCATCCTAATAGCAAGGAAGAGGAGCGTCTCCCGATCCCAATTAAACTGTGTAGATATGGAACATTTTCCGAATCCAGACACTTATTTCCGCTGTTTGTAATGTGAAAGCAAGGAAGCATTTCTGCTTTATTTCCTCCCCAAAGGCTGGGAAGCTAGGAAAGGCCTGAATGGAGGAGATAAAGCGAGAGTTAAGAAGCTGTCGACTGTAAGTATGACAGTTGTGCCAAAATAAAGAAGGATTCCCACTTGGAACCCAACCTCGTGTCAAGCTGAAATCCCATTTCCTTATACAACCTGAACTCTTGCAAAAACTGAGGCTTAAAAGTGTGAGAAACACCTCCAAAAAACGATTCCTTAAGTTTCCGTCTTTTGGAGACTTTGGACTTTTCCGTCCAGCAGGGCTCAGCTGGCGAGTGTTTGAAGTGGTCTCAAATGGGAGTGGGGAAGATTGGGAAGATTTGAGAAAATAGGATGGCATACGTTTGTGGAGAGCAGGCGATTTTTATTCTGTTGGACTCGTGCCAAGCTATAACTTATGGCCGCTGAACGTCGATAGCTCGCAGAGAAAATAAGAGATTTAGTCTATGATTCCTTTCTTGGCCCGTCATGATGAAATTAAGGAGGATAAGAGTGCGTGGGGACACATCGTAATAAGCCAATCACAACTCTTATGATTCGAATAATGCTCAGGCTAACATTGTTCGGTAAGACATTGATTTATTTCCTCATGCTAAATGGGAAAGAGCAAAATCAATGACCTAAGCCTTCTCGACAAGCTTCTGCTTCATTAATAATGGTCCGCTGCTTATCTCGTCCTCGTCATGCTACAGTCATAAATGTCATTCATCTTGAGCTCTTACAAGTAAAGCTCTTACTCTAGATTCTGGATATTCTGGACTATAAATGGGCTAATGTTATGCTCTGTGTAGCTGTTTGGATGAATCTTTCCGATTTTACAGTTTGGTAAACAAACCTAAGCTTCGTGCTGAAAAGCCTCCCCTGTCATTGAAGCAGAAATGAATTTCGTTTTCAAGTTATAACATAAGGGAAGCAACGGACTTAGTATTTCTCCAGTTTATATATGTAGGCTCTACGTATAAGGCTTTGAAATGTCCCAGAATGTAGGGTCGTGCTTTGCGCTGATTCCTGAGTTTTTAGTGGAGTATATTTAGGTTTGTTTCAAACAACAAATGTCCAGGCTGTAGAATCAGAGTTCGTGCCCTGCCTGCCTATGATGTTTTCTGAGCCGGAATATGCTAAACATGCTCATTTACAAATTCCAATTGGAATATTATACAGTAGTTGACTATGTAGATTGATGATTTCCTCTTTCCATAACAAAATCATCTCGGCTTTATGAGCTGGAAAAGTAAAGCCTGAGCCAGCTCCAGAGGAATGCAGAGCTAGCAGATCTGGCGGTCGTTAGGATGTCCAGATGGAACTTCCTCCTGAAAATAAAGCCAACAGAAGCTAGGGCTCAGTTCTCGTCTCAGCCGCTTGTCCTTTCTACAACGTGTTCGGCTTGAAATATTATTATATCCTGATTATTGGGAATTGGCGAACAAGTACCGTACTCGAGGGGACGACATTATGCCAACTCTCAAATTGGAAAATATATTGCTAATAAATTGCCAAATATTACACACATTTCTAAGCACGAATCCATGGAAAATATTTTATCAAATATTCCTATTGTTTAACTACGATGTGGTTGAACACTCTCAAGTCTGACGTCAGAATTCAATTTTCCTCTAAATCGGACATCAGTTCACTGCTACAAACTTTGCCAAAAGGCCAAATTTTTGCAAATATCATATTCCAATCAAAATTTACATAGGTATATATAAATTTTTAAGAAAATGCTGCAAACATGGTGGCTTATAGCTTCTGCCCAGTGTAATCTCTAAATATTATACTCGAAAATTTTAACGGGACTGTGTCACTGCTGCGCTTCGACTATAGATCTGCCAGTCAATGAATCCCTACACACTGCTGGCTAGATTTATTTGAAATATTCATCACATAACTTTTCCGCTCGTATATTCACGGGAATGGAATTTGTGTTTTGAGGCACTTGAAATGGAACCAGCGTTATTTTCTTCCCAAAGTCCCACCGGACTGTAAATATATTCAGAGGAAGTAAATTAAGTGTCGGGACAGAAGCGAGAAGGAGTAGGAGCCAAGACATGCAATAATGGAATTTCTTTTCTTGTCCGTACTTTGCAGAGGACGAGTCGGATGAGCTGAGCTCCCACGTAACACGCTATCGTCCCGAGGAACTGGCCAAATTAACAAAAACAACAAAGTTCACTCGCAAGGAGATCCAACTCATTTACAGAGGATATAAACAGGTTTGTGGACCATTTCTCTTGCTTTCAAGTAAGGAAAAGTTGAGAATAATGGATGATGAGCTCATATGACTTGTGGCAGCCTAGACTTTATTCTGTGGAAATGTAGCATGTGCTGGGAGACAGCGAGAGAAAGTTTGGGTGTAATGGAACGTGAAAGTCCGAATAGGAAATGAATTAGTACTTGCTACGACAGTTTGTATGAAGAATGGCTTTTTTTTATATTCCAGGAATGTCCCACTGGCCTTGTAGATGAAGATGCTTTCAAGGCAATTTTTGCCCAATTCTTTCCACAAGGAGGTAAGTGAAGCTTTTTGAACTAAAATATCCCGTTTTGCTGGATTTGAAAAGCTCGATTTCTTGGCATTTGCACTTGTCGGCTCTCAATTGAGTAATTTATAAGGCTGGGTAATGGAGGTACTTTTGATTCCCATTAGACGCCTCTCACTACGCTCACTACGTCTTCAACACGATCAAGCAGAATGCACTGGGCCAGATCAGTTTCGAGGTAGGTGGGATGTGGAAGTATTTAGCGGGTCTTGGAACGTGAGAGCATGTAAATAATGTCATGACTTTTATCTATTACGGGCTGTGTTCGGTGCAGGAGTTTTTAGGGATTCTGTCAAAAGTCTCCCGAGGCTCGATGCAGGAGAAGTTACAATGGATTTTTGGACTCTACGATCTGAATGGAGATGGGCTCATTACTAAGAATGAGATGCTCGACGTGGTCACATCCATCTACGAGATGCTGGGCAGGAATACGGAGCCTCAAGTGGAGGAGAACTCAGCAAAGGAGCATGTGGAAAGGATATTCCATGTAAGTACAACAACAAGGGCTATTAAATACGTTCAACACCCGCCATTCATACACGAGGTTCCCCACCAAGTACCTTATTCTGGTGAAAGCCTTTCTCCGCCACGCAATACCATATTTTGCACTTAAAAACCAGTTTTACCCATAATGTTGAAGTTCAATATATTAATTTCTGTTACATACACTTACATTCTGAAGCAAAATGGCTTGTTTGGCAAAAATTCAAAACCAGACACAGGCATACTTGCATCAGATGGATAGCGTGAAAATTTAGGATATTGTATTCTAGAATAGCTTCCACGAATGAAACGTTAGCATGTAAAATGAAACAACCCATTTGCAAGTCTTTTTTTGGCAAACTTTGTTTGTTATTGCAAACTAGCGGGCCCGCGAATCAGTACCAATCACTGATATGTGCAGCTGAACTGGTAGCAGTTGCACTTTATTACAGAAGAATAACGGAAGTACGTGCAAAGGCTTACTGTGAGCCCGTCTTCAGTGAAAATACCAAATATGTGTAAAAAGTTGTTATTTAAATTTTTATTTGTGCTTCAAAAATCTCATTTTTCCCCGCTTGGCTAATTCAAATTCAAGTCAACAAATCATGAGACTAAGAAAACGTTTCAGACATATTTAAATATAAATACATGCATGCACCACAGAATGATTAAGCTTGTTATATGTTATGATCGTAGTTATTTGCTTTTAAGCGATAAAAATAGTGGTGCACTGGGGCGGGAGGAAGCTGTATGTCTGATGAATGAACTACTTAGCGGTACTTTCTGTATAAATGCCGAGGTGTTTAATTAGTAGTCAAGGCGAAGGACGCAGGCGAGCCAAGCTGATCTACAAGCTACAACTAAAGCTATCCAATCCGAGGGATGGCGGAACAATTAATATCCAATTCCCTGCTCAGGCCCTAGTTCCCATAAATCACTCTCAGGTTCCAAGTTTAAATCATTCTTTGTGCTGAATAGGCCCAGTGAAACGGAGACAAAATTAGAAATTGAGTAGAAAGTCAAATCCTTTGCTCTGAGCACAAAACGATTGGAGACGAGATTAGACGCGTGCATGCATTGTTTGAGTGAACGAGAAAGAATGGAACAATTCCTAGAGACTTCCAGTTTCCATATAAATTCATTTGCAGTTTTTAAGGGAGACGAAGGAGGGCCACGGTTCCACGACAATTCATCCCACAGAAGTTAAGGCTCCAATAGTCTATATTGTACTCAATTTAAAGAAATTGTTTCCTGCTAAAGTTCCACAGCTCCCGATCAGGCGTATTCGATTAACCGACTTTTAAACCTAGCATGATTAATGTATGATTGAAGATCAATTTGGCAAAAGCTTTTTTGACAAATGAGAAAAAATGGTTATCCTGGCAAATGAATTTTCTGTATGAAACAGGTTGTCCTTTTTTACAATAAAATTTACCAGATTAGTAGCGACAAGAATACTTTTAAATTTTTTTTTTTCAAACTGGTATAAAAATAGCTTTAAACGGTAGAAACCAACATTATTAATAAGTTGAAAACCCATGTTTCAAATGTTTTGCCAATTTGGTTGACCATATTAGAAACTCAAAAATACTTTCCCACACTGGTATGTACAAAAATCCGCTCCAAACTTTCCATTTGCCAGAATGATCATTTTTTCTTTTTTGTCAATTTGCCAGAATGATCATCTTTTCTTTTTTGTCCATTTGCCAAAGATGTATTTGCCAAATTAACCGACGACCTGATTTTAATGCATATATCAATTTAATGACAGGATATTATAACCAAATTTTTACATACCTGAGCGTAACCTAGTTTGAGATGAATGATTAAAAATGGAATTGTTCTAGGAAACATATACCTGCAAACTTTTTCGAGGGAACTTTTGTAGCTGAAAGCTCTTTCGCCGTGCCACATCAAAATATTTACGAAGGCTTCCATTCCATACTTCAAATGTTAACTCAAAGTTGGGATAATTCATACTGGTCTGGACAGTTCATAATGAGGCACAATTCCAAGCATTGATAGGCAAATACAATTGATGTCAGGCAAGGAACGACTTGAACAACTGGTGTAGTCCTGACTGAGAGAAAGGAGCTTCCGTTCTGCCTCTGTTTGGGAACCGACAGGAAAGAACGGAAGGAATCTCCTTTCCGTCAACGGAGCGGAGTTTAGCTCATGTAGAAATGCCTGGGAATACACTGAGGCATAGTTATGATGGACATTTTAATAAAAAAGGCATGTGAAGCGGCTAATGTGATTTGAGGAGAGTGCGGAATTCTATGTATCAACACGAATGGGGAAAAGAGGCAGAAGTCAGGGATTCCTGGCCAGGCCAACTCGTCTAATGGGCTGTCATGTCAGAGTTCCGCGTGCCGAGTGGGGCTCCAGATGCGGAATAGCCACCCTTCGACCTCCAACCCAACCGATCACCACGTCCCAACTTTCTCCATACATTCTGCTCCATATACGGAGTGAAAATAGTTTTACAGCTGCAGCCTCGGCTCTGTTCCATATTTACATTCCTCCAGGCTTCCTCCACAAAAGTTTACTTAATTCATTTCAGAGCACACAATCAGAGCCATAGCAAAAATAGCCAAACAATAAGGGCAGTTTAAAAAATGGCAATATCAGGATAAAAACCCTATGCAAAATATGACCCAATAGGAAATAGCTGAATGACATAACTAACGCAAGAATGACATTTCATAGCCGTAGCACGTGCATAATTTTGGAAGATTTGCAATTATTTGTTCGCCTAATTTAATTCGTTGAATAACGTGGATTTAGAGTCTATTTTCGCATTCAACTTGTGTACAATGCAAATACAATGGCTGTATTTTAGACGTTTTTTAACCCTATTTTTTGTCTCTTACGGCGTACGGCATAAAACCACCACTCGTTATCCCTTTTACGTCACAATCACAATGCCATTTTCCATTTTCCATTTTTAAGACCAAAATCCAGAACACTCCTGGATCACTTATGACAAAACTATCGGAGCTATGGAATCCTATAGGGCGCATTCAGATCTGCTTGCAATTCTACTACCAATTATATATCAAATGATTTTTTATAACTGTTTGGAGTGTTAAATTATGCTTTCACAACGAGTGAAACTTTCATTATTTCAGATCAGTATACTACTTGGCTTCAAAGCTTAATCGACAAAGGAAAATTTCCATATATGTTGTACGGAGACTTTGTCGCTTTAGTCCGCAGCGCACCTATTGAGATTGAGAGCTGAATGGTTATTCTATGTAGAGAAGAGTCCCGTTCCCTCATTTGCATGCATTCCAGCATTTGCCAATTGTCAAATGAGGAGTAAAACATATAATTTAATTCTGTTCCAAACATGGTTTGGGCTGAGTCCCAACAGCAGAGCCTCCGCTTGAGCCAGAACTGGAAGAGATTAGATATGCACGGAGGCAGTTTCCCATTTAGAAGATTCTGATCCTCATTGAGCAATGAGGAGGAGAAGTGGAGGCAGTTAGTCAATCCTGAGCTTCTCCCGTGGCTCTGCATAATCATCCCAAAATCCGGCCTTCTTTATTCATTAAAGTTGACATAGAGACTCGAGCGAGTCGTCAGGAGCTCCCAGCCCAACCCAGCCCAACCCAATGACTCTGCAATAAAAGAGGCTGACTCTGGGAAGTTGGGACAGAATGGACCATAAAAGAAAATTAAGGGACTATAAGTAATGAAGGTAACAAGGAGAATTGGGTAATATTGAGACATTTGTCGTTTGGGACTTACTTTCACCCCCGCTTCCTAAGAGCTATCGCAGCTACCGCCACCGTGTTCTGCCTCGTCCTTCACAACCTCTGCACAACTTTCATGGCATTAAACTGTGGGCCCATTTAAGAATTGAGAAATGATTGCATTAAAGAGCGAGGATCTGGGCCTTGAAAGCCAAAGAAAATACACAGTGCTCGTCAGAGCAAACTGGCCAATGGCCAACATGTTCTTTTATGCATTCGGTCCAGTTCCCGGTGTATGAATTTGTAGGTGTCAAATTTATGTAGTTTTTGGTGAATTAAAATGTGACCTTGGTGTGCCTATTGTTACGACAAGTGTAGCGGAATTGGATACGACCAACCCGCTGGCCCGATTGCTCTGAGCAGCACTGTACTATGTTGTAAATGTAAGGATTAAGTCTACTAGCTCAGCGTTTCCCTATTTTGCATTGTAAGATGTTCCGAGTTATATGGAAAACTGGGTTTACACACGATTGGATAAAGGGAATAAGTTATAAGTTGGGCGGAGTGATCCAGCGGGAGCAGGAGGCTGAGATGGTTTTAGTGAAGCGACTATTCGGGTGCGTCAAGAGAATAGAATAATTAGCAGAGAGCCCAGAGGATGAAAATAAAAGAAACTCAAGAGTTACAACATGAGCTTCTGTCTCTACAATACATAAGATAGAGGTTCTTCTGACAAACCTCGAGGAAGGATCTGAGAGAAGATAAAAGCAGGAGTCACCTGGGACTATATTACAGACTTTTATTTCATTACCGACCTTTTTGCACTTTATGCACGCTCTATGTTAGCGCTCAATGAAAGTCTCCACCGGGGTCGGATGGCTCTACTAAAAAGTTCCATGTCAAAAACGTCCCACGGAGAAAGTTTGTCAGGTTAAAATAATTTCGCCAAATCTAACCTAATTTTAGTTTTAAATGGAAATTCAAGTCAAGGACACGTTTCCAAATTAACCTAACCTAACTCAACGTAGCCTGACCTCAATTTAGAGTTTAGGGTCAAAGGGTAAGAAGGGAACTCGTTCGATAGAATATATTTGCAGGGGAGTTTTGATTGTCTGGATAAGGCAGTGGACAGAGTTCGGGTCAAGTGCTTCCACACATAAACTCCATTTACTGCTAATAAGAAATTGCGTTACACAATTCCAAATGTCGTAAAGGGCTGATTTGGCAGGCCTGAAATGCGAGTCTCAAAGTTGAAATTAGCCTTTGAGTGAAGGCACTAATTTGGATTAAATATGTTCCGGTTAGAAGTTTGAGTCTCTTATTCGCTAACGAATTAAGTCTTTAGCAATTCTGAGAGTTCCCCTGTGTACCAGCCCACTTACTTCCAGCACATATTCAGGCATTCATTACTATTCCGTCCAAGTAGGCCCGAGTGAAGACAAATAATGGGCAGCTTTGAATTTCTGATTTCCCCTTTATGTGCGTGTCAGTTTACTTCTATTCTGTGGTCATGCATGTCTCTCTGTCTACGTCCATCCATTACAGACTCCAGGCTGTCCATCCTCGAATATAACGAGCTTAATGATACTCTGGTGTATGTAGGTAGCTTGCCTTCCTCTTCTGTCGGAGGCTTTATGTTTATCCTCTGAAGGCTTCTGCTGACTTTTCTGGCAGTGTCTGGTTAAATTTTCTGGCAAAATGAATTTCACGGTTTGACTCGGTAACAACATTGTAAGCACAGAAGCGTAGGATATCCGGCACAGACCCTCGCCTTAACCACACATCAATTAAATATGTATTATTCAAATAGTAAATGTTGTAACCAATATTTGAGTACATAAGCCATGCACAATCTGGTCACCACCTTACTATCTTCACTTATAACGAGCTTAATATTAAGATTGTGTGCTGCATGCATATTCATTTGTCAAAAGTTTTTATTCTGCTTCCGATTGATTGTTCTAAATGGAATTAACGGGTTTATCCAATCTTCTGTCAAGTGTTAGCCAGTTGAGCTACACAGATCCGTGCTTGGTACTGATTCGTGGGCCCGCCAGTGTAGATTATGGACTCCAGCATTATCTCTTGTCATGCTTTGTTCAGACAGGGATTGTCATTGTCCCAACTCTAATCCTCGGAAGTTGGGACATTAGCAAGAGACACTTTTAGTTTGACTTTTTTTCGCTCAAGTGTGAAAATGGGAAATGTTTTTTGTTCCATTTTATTTGTAGCAAATCGATCTGAATCAAGATGGCGTGGTGACAATCGATGAGTTGGTGGAATGGTGTTCGAGGGACGAGCGGATTCTTCAGTCACTCGAGATGCTGGATACTGTTTTGTGATTCTCCTGCCCCAACACCCACATGTCTCTCTGCCTCACACAACACAAGCCCCAGACGCCAAAGCAAGGCTCTCCATGTCAACTCACCATTACGATCACGTTCCGCTTCCCATATCCGACAAGACAGAGAGCAAGCACCAATGATCCTCTCTCACTCTCAACTAATTTCCTTCTCAGCCCTGCTTCTATATGGCTACGTGCTTCTATGTACTAAACAAAATTCCATTTCTAAAAATTCCCTCAAAAACTAACCGCTAAAGTGGCTCTGTCTGATTGAAATCATGTCGGCTAACCTAACCATTAGTATTTAGAAATTCAGTGAAATATGGATTATTTAAGCTAGACGAGCCCAACTGAGCGTAACCTGAACACAATTTACTGTTTGAGGTCCAAGGGGATTTTTTGAGTAACTTTTTCCCCATTCCCAGCACTACATGAGTCCATACGGAGAGAGAAGATTATTTTGAGACGGAGTTCTTTCCCCAAATCCAGATTTTTGGCCCAACAGACTATTTTTATGGGCGTGAGTAGAATTTCATCTCTTGATTGTTCCACCTGTACCTCTTCTGGCTTCGATTAAACTTCCCAAGTATTGCATTAGTTTCAAGGTTAGGAGCAGGATCCAGGCAATAAGTGATCGATTCTTCCTTTATCTGCCCAATCTTCCTCAAAATACGACGCACATGCATAGATATACATAGGAATAGGAACTTCATGGCAAGTAGAGAAAGTTTGTAAAGCCAAGCGTGAATTTAGATTGATTGATGGAATGGGTAAAGTGACGTGACGCTCCACTGCACTGCTCTCCTAAACTTCATTAAGTAATACATGTAGATTAAACACCTCCTGTCCTGTGTAACTAACCCAAGTTAGACATGGTTTATGTTCAGGGTTCGGAGTTGAAATATTATATCCGGATTATTGTGCTATTTACAAGATTCAGGATTTAAGAATAATTTATGATTGCGATTAAGGGATTGGCTTGAAGGCTAAAGAGTTAGCCCAAGGTTTAAAGTTGTCCCTACTTAAATTGTATGTAAGTGTTGGTGAGTAAATTCTTTGAATTTACAGTTCGAACACAAGTAAACTTAAGTTCTGTCGAGTTTGCTTGCCAAAGTTGAAGCATATAAGAACGTGAGATTAATAATAGTAATTTTGAGAGTTAAATAAATGTATTCCTGATATAATGCAACGTGACTTGATGTCTGTTCAGTAAAAGTATCTGGACTTCAATTACACACAAATAGGAGCGACATGACAGGACGACACCATGGAAATTATGTCAAACTTTAACTTCTAATTCTATTTACTTCAGCTAAAACTTTGGTGAAAATCTGTGCTAATTTGTAATGTTGTTCCATGCTCCATCTCGAACCGCGTATTAAGTAAATAATTTAACTTTTGATTTTTCTGTATATTCAGAATTTAAATGGTAAACCTGTATCAATTTGTTATTAGTTTCGCCCTGGACAGAAATACTCGCCCACGTGGCTAGCTAGCGTTATGTCGAATGTATGGTTTTGGAAAAGCATGATGGACATTAATTTGGCAAAGTATTGTCTAGTCAGCACATGGCGTACCTAAGCCGTATCTTACACGTGATGGATTGTTTGAGCGTTGTGGCAAGAAATCTACTTGTAATTAGTGAATCATGTTACTATTAAAACATGTACTTGATACCAGTAGCGTGGAGCTGGGAATTAAATTAACATTTCACAAGTACTTTGACCTTCCCCGAAATCTGGCTCATTATATGTATCGTAAACTCTAAATATAAATAGACCATACATGTAAAACATTCTCTTCGTCAAAATAGACTAATATTAATTAAGTACAAATTGGAATAGAAACTAATAAAACCGTTCAACAGTTTACTGGCGTCTACATTCATAGAAATGTTGTGAAATCAGAAAATGGACAATTAGTAGCTCAACACGTGCCGAACGAGCTTTCAAATGCACTTTATTTCTGCGATGAAGCAACGTCTGGTTTTCTGGACTAAATAAATGTGGACTGATTCCTCATGGACCAGACGTGCGGCGTTTCTCCAATCGTCCACTGGACCTAGAGTCGTCTAAAATGTGAGTGTTGATAGATGGTGACAGTGAGGGCAGACACGAAGAATGAATTCCATGGTTTAGATCCAGTGTGGCAAAGTATACATTCTTGGAAACCCAATTTTCGTGTCCGAGACCTCAAGATGTATAACTATTGGGCTAAGGACTTGAAACTTGGGTTAGGAAGGTGTATGCTTTCTGAGCAGAGAATATGCTGTATGCGTTAGGAATAAAGGATTTGGGCAGTAGGAAGTCGTACCAATTAGTCAACTGCTTCATTTATTCATGGTTTTCGGGGGTTTGGTACACCATACCGTGTTAATACATAGTCTATAGGAGTAAAATTATTATGGGTTTTGAAAACATATTTTGTCGGGTGGGGTGTGAAAAATAGCCACAACTCAGTAATATGGATACTTGAAATTTAAGAGGGGAAGGGGCACAGCTCAAAAAGTTATTTTATTACTTGATTTTGTTATTTCTATACGTAAGCCTAGGTTGAGTAATGCCTAGGGAGCGAGTCTACAGTATAGTACTTTGGATTGGATGATATTCTAGCATAAATCTAATATCATTTCATATCTCCTGTTCCTCATAAATAAGTTTAGAATCAACAACTAACGCTAGGCTTAACTATTGGAGTTGTATTGTAACGACCTTGGCTCTCGTAGTCAAACACTTGAAGCTAGTTGGAGACCCAAGACCGTAGCAGAACAGGTGCTTCCGCACAGTACATATATTATATCCATATTTAATATTTGTTGTATACAATAGGCTTACTTTTTACCATCGTCACAATCTTAGGGCTATTCTTACAAAAGCTACGGAGCCGGGCTCCGAGTCACCATGACAACAATACAGTACAACACGAACCAGGTCGTCTTCCGCACGAATGGAGGAACGGTCTTTGGACCCTTCGCCCTGGCCATCTACTGCTAGTGGCTAAGCTGTGAGGCCGAGGAGCCGAGTCCAAAGACGGTTCTCGACAACAGAACATTCACACAAGTACGCCGAACCTGACCTACGCTAAATACAACCAACATTCTCTCCAAGTCTAATTGAAGGTCCAAAGGGTAAAACAACAGTGTAACCCAAACAGCTCACGCAGGATACAGTAGACTTAAGGTTAAACAAGGTAAACTCGTCTAGCACAGGCCAACGCTCTCAATCACCTCGACAGCAAAGTATGTATAACACATGTCTACATATGTTTCAGGTTCAGGCAACACATGGACCACTACCTACCAATCTATTTTACATGTTCAACAAGAGAGTGTGGGGACACATATACAGGTCCGTCACTGAGCCTGAAAACAAAACCAAACAACCAAAATGTGATTCCTCAATCTCATAGCATCATAATATGTTTATAGAAGAAATCTATTTTTATCCACTTGAAACTGTTGCATAGGATAGGCAGCAGCTGCGGCCATCATTCCAGCGGCTGCGGCGGCAGTTTGCGGCTGAATTGCGGCTGCCGCAGCATTCTGAGCAGCTCCCGTCATTTGCTGTGAAGCTGTGGATCCGCCTTGGCCCCATGAAGTCATTCCCTGGATCGCACCAACGTTCCTGCAACAAAGACAGAGCGGCATGAGCGGGGCTCCAGCAGGCAACTCGAGTAATTAAGAATGTGTTCTACACTAAACGGCAGGCACGTTTAATCTAGTAGTAAGTAATAGGTTCAATTGTAGGGGGACACAATCACCTACGCTCACTGCATTTACCATTCTCTCTGGTCTTGGCCATTGCGACCACTCTTATTGTTCCACTCCTGTTGCGGAGCCTGCTGGCGAGGAGGAGAGTCCTGAGCCCTGAGATCAAAATACACTCAGAATGCCTTCCATTACTCGAGACGAATCTCCAAACCATGGCCCAAACAGGAGCATGCCAAAAGTTCCCGACTGTCTACAAACCCACAAGTAGGGTCCACTAGCGAAGCAAACAGGAAAACTGGAGAGCGAGAGCTCTCACATGGAGAGGCCGCTCACTCGGAGAAGCGGGCTAGCAGAGCTCTGGAGCGAACAGGTCGGAGTACGGCCGCGAGATGGCGCAAGGCGGACAGAGAGCACGGAGCGTCGAGAGAGGCAAAGCGGCCCCAAACCCAAAGAGCCTGGCTGGAGCTGTTCCCAGCCTTTTGCCTGGCCCCAGGCCGACAGACAGCAGAGGCGGAACACGAGTCAGACCAGAGAACAAAGGGAGGCTCTGCTTCAATTAACCGGTAAGCATTTCAAAGCGGAGAGAAAGAAGACTGAAAGGAACAAGCCAACTGAGGTCCCGCCCGAGTACTGAAGCCCTTACCCCATGTAACCCTGCTGATATCCATAATTGCCATAGGAGGCGTAGCCGGCCTGCATTCCCTGGAGAAACGTGTTTTGCATCTGGGCCGAGGGATAGCCTTGGGGATACCAGTAGCCCATCTGCTGACTCGCGGCGGCGGCCGCGTACCCGAAGGGGTACTGCGTGCTCGCCACGGATCCGTAGCCATACGGTTGTTGCTGCAATCAAGAGAGGAAACCGGGTTAGAGGCCAGCGGGGCGCGGAGACATGGCTATGACATGCGGCTATCGGGTCTTACTGTGCTTACTTGGCTGGACACGTTGGCCGGGTCACCTGCTTCCTTTCCCCACGAGCATTTGACACCTTGTCCGTTAATCTCTGTATTGTGCACGGCCACGATGGCGTGCGTGGCGGACTCCTTGGTGGCGAATCTGCGGAAGCGAGAGATAAATATAAATTCCTGAGGACTGGATAAAGGGATGAAGGATTTAGCTCCTCCGAGGAGAGAGAGCTAATCTGGGAGTTAAGGGCAGGAGAGATATTTTTGGGCAGAGCCCAGGAAGCCACTGAGTGATTTGTTCCCAGACTCCGCACAGACATCGCATACCTAATGAAAGCATATCCTTTATCTTTGAACACCCGAATTTCCTGGATCTGACCGAAGGGGGAGAAAGTTTTCTGCATCAGTTCCTCAGTTAAGCCATTGGTGATGCCGCCGCAGTACACCGTACAATTGGTTGGACTTGACTGGTTGTACACTTCATCGAATGTTAACATTTTGGAGTTGCCAACTGAAATACAAATCAACTCATTACAAACTCGTACAAACCCATTCAAGGAACATTGAGCGGGGCAAAGCGGGGAGCCTAGCAGTTAGCAGAGGCAGCAGCCAGCACAGGCCAGCCTCAACACTCCCACATCACATATCAATTCCCAGCTCGACCCTTCCCGTTAACTATAAAATAACAACCTCCTGCTCCCCGTAAGTGCTTCCATATCCCGGAACCATCAGCTCGAGTGATGAATAAGTGTCAAGTAGCGCTTGATCCATCTGGACCAGGGACGCGGGCGGGCTGGAGGGAAGGAGCACGGGCCTACGGAGTCCATTCCGCCCACCATGCCCTCACTACTGCACACTGGTGCGCTGGCTGGGAGCTAAATCTACTCCCATACGGAAAATAAAGTAGGGAGCCGAGAAGAAGAATCATCAGAGATAAAAAAAACACATCAGGCTGAATAAGCTACAGGGCACTCAATCTACATATGAATAACCTTATACCCACTACGGAGTCAAATCGATTTTTGACAAAAAAGTTCCAGCCCAAACTTGAGAAATGCAACCCAAATCAGCCCAAACATGCAAACCTATACAGACAATGTCATGTGTAATTTATTGTTGAAATATTGTTCCACTTCATTTCCATGGGAGTTCAACTTTCCTTTCTCCGCCAAGTTCACCATATTCATCATGAGCATTCCTTCGCCACTCCTTCCCGCCGTCCGTCCATCCGCTACTTAAACTACAGCTCACTCAAGCACGGAGTCGTGGAACCATTCCCAATTCCCATCTACCGCATTAGCCAACTAACCCTCTGAGCCAAGAACACGTCCGGCTGGTCCTACACTATAACGAGCCCAATCAATGTCCTCTATCTGACTGAAGCTTCTATTCCGCTTCTGATTGGCTGATTTTGAATTAGAATTTTCTCAAACTGGGAGAAAGTGAGGGTGAAATACAAGTACAAACCCAAAATAACAACTTTCTTCACATTTCTGATATTCTCACAGGGAACGGGCTCAGAGCCAAACTTTTTTACATTCGGTTATTCTCAGTATTTAGAAATTCGACAAAGCAATTGAGGCACACAGACCAGCGCTGGGACTGATGGGCGGGCTGGATGGTGGAACGTAAGACGCTGTAGAGGGAGGGAGTGGGGAGCTGAGGCTGGCATTCCAGAGAAGAATTAACCCATATGGATGTGGAGTGGAAATTCAATCAAATCCAGGACAAGATGGGATCGTGAAAGCGGATCACACAATGCTCCCAGCCTCCTATCATTGTTTCATGAGGCTTCTTCCTCGCAGAAAAAAGGAATGAAGAAATGAAAGGAAGTTGGTTCGGAAGGGGAAAGTTGATGATTCGGAGTCTCCGCTCTCTCACAGCCTCTCAAGACGGAACAATCACAAATCTTTTGAACTTGGAATGAATGAATGAAATTTAGTCAACTATTACCATATCAATGAATGCTATAGGTCTCTTCACACGCTCACTCCAGCAGAAACACGTAAGACGAAGGGCTGGATGCTCGGTTGGCTTTACTGCCCTATAGTTAACATAGGGTCTTACCCCGGGGGTGTACCCACCAATTTTACTAGACTGGGTAAACTTGGGTTTTACTAAATGTCTTTTACACGGTTTTATCCGGGTTTTACTTTGTTTTACTAAACAGGTTTTGTTGGGTTTTACTAAACGGGTTTTATCCAAGGTTTAATTCTTTACAGGGAAACTTGAGCTTATCAGCTTGTAGAAAATACAAAAAATTAAGATGTGGGTATTTATTTTGTGATGTGGGCTGTTTCAAACCTAGTGATAATTTCATCGTGTGTATGTGGAATGTCTACCAAAATGTATTCAGAAATACGAATTTTTACAACACTTTTGGCAAATACCTAAAACCCATACTTCATCCAAAAACCAATAGGTTCAAAAACCCCGGGTTTTGCCAGCCCTGTACACGGTGGTGCTGGTCTATCTCTCTCCAAAGCCAGCTTTCTGCTAGACACTCCGTTTTTACAGAGCAGGAAGGGCAACAATAGATGTAATGTGTGATTATGCTAACATTTATTAGTGTATCTATGAAACATCAGATAATATTTTAGTTTGGGAATGAGTTGGGAAATGAGTTCCATTCAGACCTCATGCCCGCCTCAACGCGCACAAGTCCTTCACTCTGCCTCCCTCGCAGCCCAACTACATCTTGACATTTTATGCGCTCCCTAATCCCCAGTCAGAGTTCTGTCTGTACAAGAAGGAAGTTTGGGAGGAAAATCACCAAATCTAATCTAGAGTGAATATTACTTAACACACTAACTTTTCCTTTCTGAGACATATGGAGGCTGGCGGAGAAAAAAAGGCTTGAACGCACTCTTCCGTCTCCAGCCAGCTTTGGCACACAAGAGGCAAAGCCGAGTCTCCGCCAGCACAACTCCAACTCGACAAGAAAAAGAAACTTTTTTACACTTCAAAACTTCTTCTCACAACCGCATTTACCCATCAACTAATACAAGTTATAAAAACATTTTCATAAACATGGGTACCGGATATTAACAAAAAATTGTTGTAAAACTCAAACGATATGCATCTCCCTGCTCTACTCGAGGATAAACGGAATAGACCTGTCTCCAGCTCTTCAAAATCCGCTCTTGAAAAAGTCGCTCCAGGCTCATTGCTGACCCAACTACTTCACAAGACCCGCTTGCTCTTCCACACTAGTCCTATGCAATTGAGGGTTCTAGGGAAAATATTCCCTGCGAAACAGGTTCCTCGAATGAAATAATTTTGTCAAACCTAGCCTAACTTTAATATTATAAATTGAATCCGGCGACATAGCCTAACCTAACTGAATTTTCAGTTTGAGGTCAAAGAGTGAAAATATATTTTTGGAGTGAACCTTTTGGCAGGGAACTTTTGGCCATGCCGAATTGGGTATTAGGAAGAGGGTTTTTGTGACAAGCGGTTCCTCTTGAGGAAGGGCCGAGGCCATTTTGAGAAGAAAAATGGGTCTAGGAACAAATGAGTGTCGTCGTGCATTTAAGTCAAAGAGAAGGAATGAGAGCGGGGATCGTGAATCGTGACTGGTGACGCAATTTGAGAGCAACTGACTATTTTATAAGGTCGCATGCAAGACCAACTTAACAAGTAGTTTTGAAAGATAGATCAAAGTGAAAGGAGAATACGGGAGGAGCGGAGAAAGGTAGAGCAGAAAGATTTCCCATCTGCTGGCTTCTGCGAGACACTCACCAAATCAACAACATGTCTCCAGAAACACTACAAATAAGTAAGTATTAAATGTTAAATGGTTCAAGAGAAGAAATGCTGCTCTACATCCTCAAAGTTCACATGAGAATTTTATGAGTTTGGACTAGAATACTGAAGACGTTCCCAATGAGGAGATTGGATTCTGGGTTTCCTCTGAGACGGCATGGACCATAGCTCAGGCCCAACTCCTGCATACATGTACGTACAAGAGAGGCTGGAGATCCGGGAGAGCGACAGTGCATTGGATGAGGCTGGGACTAATTGGGTTGGACAGAGCGAAATGGGATGAAATGACCAGATGAGGCGAGACGGAGCGGGAATCGGTTATGAGAAACATGCTCCAAATTAGGAAAGGAACTAAAAGTGGAGACGATAAGAATTACAACTTCCCCACGTCTCCCTGTGGTAAACAAGACAGAAAGCTTGTATACGACAATATTTATGTGCACTTACTTCCCTCAGCCACCCTCCCTCCAAACCTCACACTCCCACTCCCACCAACTAATGAAATTTGGAAATTAACTACAGCCCACTATGAGCCAAAGTCAATGAACTCGCCCGCTTTTTCACAAACACTAATTGGAAGCGGCAAAAGTTGCTCCGTCTCATAACCCAGCCCGCTCTCACGTCTCTTATCTGCCAAGACGTTCAGTGTAGGCTCAGTCGATACGAACAAAATTCAGCAAGATTTCTTTTAATACAAAAATATTTAATTAGGTCTTGGACTCAGTCCTCAGTCTCATGCGGGATGTGAATCAGGTTTTAAACGGGACTCATTTCCACCATCTTCCGCATGAATCTATAGACTATGTACCATCACTTCTTAACCCTGAGATACTTCGAGGTAGGACAAATTCCATCTCTTTTATCTACAACGTGTTTGAAATACGCTGTCAAAACTTTTAGAACTTTAAAAATTCCACGAAACGGTAAAAATTAAAGTTGGTTTAGACATTTCTATAAAATTATGCCTACGAGTTTGAAAATTAAACCAAGAAAAGAAATACAAGAATCCTCAAAGAAGCTCAGTACAGGTTAGGGGGACCGGACATAAGAAACAATGAGTTGCATATGTAACGTAAATCTCCGTCTGTTTCTTCAAATTCTCTTCAGCTTAGGTTAGATTTCAGGCCTAAAACGGAAAGCCTAATATAACTGGACCAGACTTTGTAGAAAAAGTCTTACACTGCATGTTAAAATATTGTGAAACCGGAAATGGTGTGACCTGGAAACCCAAGTTTGAAGTCCGATACATTACTTGTAGTGCGCATTGTGTGAGACCTGGTGCACTAAACTTGGGTTTCTCCATCCATATTACAGAATTTCCGTTTTCACAATAGCAGGTACTTATACTACTGGCTAGCATTCTCACACTATAACAGCTGACAATGATGACCAGGAACAAGGCCTCATCCGCCGCATGCTGCCTACAAGTATATGAGTTGTGTGTGTCTGGGAAGCGGGAGTGGGCCGTGAAAGGAGGTGCACGTGTGTGTGACAAGAAAGGTATGGGAGGACTGAAAAGCGGTGTCGCTGCCCAAAGTATCCATCCCGAGGCCCAACATGTGTTTCCAATTGTTGTGCGAGCGTGGAGAAAGCGGTGAGTGGGGAGGCGGAGGGAAGTGGCGGAGGTTGACGTGGGACAAAGCGGTGAGCGAGAGGGAGTGGAGGTATGGGATGAGACAAGGAAATGAGTGATGGTGATAAGAGCCCGCCTTGGGAGCCGGAAAGAGAGTCAAAAGACTTTTCTCCTGACTAATTGTTCCTGTTCAATACTGACAGGAGTCGTGAAGAGGGAAATCAATAGATGCAACAAGCAGAGAGTGGAGTGGAGCTGGGCTCTGGCACAGCCCGACACCCGAGCCAAGGGAGCGGATCAAAGGGAGCAGAGCGGGATAAAGGGAGGGACGGAAGGTGAGAGGATGCTCAATAATGAGAAGACCCTCTTTGACACACACCTCACAATCCCAATGCCTCACATTCTAATGGACCTGAGTGCCTCATCCCAGCTAGCAAGGCACAATGGAGCTGAGCTCCCTGGCCCCAGCCAGCCCAACACTCACTCACTCACTCACTCCGCTCACACCACAAATAATCACCATAATGCCTTTCCAAACTAAAGTATCGGCTATCGTCAAAATGGTAAAACACATTTATGAGCCCAGAGAGTGAGACGGGAGAGAAAGCTTCCTCCTTTCACCCGCTTTATATTCATAAAAAACTCCTCCAGTCATTTATCATCGTCTGCTCCGAGACAAGTTTCACTGTCGTGGAACAGCTTTTCCCCACACACACAAAAAGCTGCATATCAAACGGAATGCATATATTTACTTGAATATTCCCTCAACATGGCTCAGCTAGGAGCTAGGGAAACACGGAAGGGAGTACAGCGGGTAGTCAAATGCTCAATTACCTTTCTCCCTCACCTTTTCCCACAACACGACGGACCAGAGCTCTGCTCTTCCATGCCAGCTCTTAAACAAAGGCCAGGCTCTAAGGTGACATACTAATCCTGAGTTTGAGAAGTGGCGGAAGAGTGGACCGGCCTGAACTTCCCTTTGACGTACCACTCAAAGCATGTGATGAATTCCAAACTGAGACAGAGGAGCAACATTGGAATGAATAATTCATGGTGTGAGTGATGCTCACTGAAAATGGATAAGGGGATTTGGAGAGAGTGCAGAAAGTCATGAAGCACGAATTATGATTCCCTCATCAGTAAACTACATATTTCATCTACATAGAGGAAGGAAGCTCTTTAGATTTCGCTTAAGGAACGGGGATGCGTATGACAGGAATATTATCAGCCCAGTCAGATTATCCGCACTCTGACCTACTACAAGTCAAGAATAGGGAACACACTGCAAAGCCAGTCAGGGCCGACATACCCTGGATCTCCCAACAGGGCGACTCTATTCTAAAAGTAAATATTCCACATCCATGTTTTACGTAGTTTCACTTCCCACTGCTGCAGTTCCTGTGGGAAAAAGGGTGGAAATACAAACTGCAACTTTGAACCGTTGCGCATTTCCGTGTTCAATACTTTCACAGGACTATTATTCGTTTCAACAATAAAGCCTGGACATTGCTACAAATGATATCCTGTACAAAACGAATTAGGAAGATAGCTTTTGGCCATGTTTAACATTTTCTGTTGTACAGAATAATAAACAAATAAAAGCCTCCAGCCTATGGTTAGCATTAGTTCCTCAATGTTTGCAAATTTGTAGGTTATTTTATTTGAAAATTTGGAAATTAACGTTCATACAATTACAATTAATGAAATAAATACGATTTTGGTTCTTCAATTAACTCCAGATTCCAGATAAGTGGAGAGAAGTGGTGCTCGTTTTTGTAATAGGTAAGTATGGCATGTGCTATTGTCAATTAATAGGTTTCTCTATCTAGAAATTACAATTTTTTAGCATTTGGTTCAATGGGTATTTGGGGAGTTTTGAGGCCCAGACTGGCTCCGGCCCTGCTGCTATTTGCCGTCGTGTTAGTACTACATAGACGTAGAGAGGTGGGAGGAAGGAATGTGGGAACCAATTACAATATCTTCCCGTCTCTTCTGTGCTTGGATCCAACAGTTGGAAATTAAGCTAGTCTCACGTCCTGTTTCAAAAGTGTGTGCTGATGACAGAGCGGAATGAAGCCACGTAGGAGTCCAAAGAAGGGATATGGAAAGAGAAAGGATTTGATGATCCCAGGAATAAAAGGAGCAATAAAGAGAGCGGGGAGCACGGTGCGGATGTTATAATACAGTCGTGCATAAAAGGTATAGCGTGCTAATGTCCAAAGTTAGATGCAACGATTAGAGAGCGCAGCGACAAAGATCGTTTTTAATTGAGACTGTACAACTCATTAATATGCAAAAGGTGTAGCAGGGCCTCCGAGTATTACTTATGAACAGAGTAATTCGCTTAAAAAGCCTCTTGCCAGCCCTCCGCTCCCTCTGACCTCCTTGACTCCGTCTTCTACACTTTCCCCTCTCTCTCTCTCTCCTTTGTTTGATTACCTCCATGCGTGCCTCGAGAAATGAATTGTATTTCCTGACAAAATTTGGGCCTGGGAGAGGAATACAAGAAATACATTTGGCTCGGATCAAGATCTGGGGGAAAATAAAATACAAGAGTAACCAGGCCTAGCCTCTGCATGACATGATTGTCGTTAGGAGTCTGATTTATAATCGTTCACTGAAACACGAAGAAATATAATAACTCCATCGATTAGGCTCAGGCCTGCAACCAATGCATTCATTCCAATCTCCTTCGCTTTACGACCAACAGCACACATCCGGCTCAGCTGAGGCCACAACAATGGTCAACGGTCACTGCACAAACCATCCCAGAAAATGCCTTGTTCAAGAACGAAAGCAAATACACGCGGTTTCGTCTTTTGTAAATAGGTATATGTTTAGAGATTTGAGCGGAGATTGGTGCTGGGATGAAATGATTTGAGAATACTTTGGATATTGGAAATGTATGATGACTTCCAAGGTAGAACTCGACTCCTATTTCTTGTCTCAAATTCCGTTCCACAGAAGATGAAAATACCTACGTCTCCTTGTTTTCGGCTAATACGAGCTTTATTTCCAGGGATATCATGACCATTAGGTGTATGCTGCTGCGGCTTAGTGAGGGCCACAGCGAAGATCCCAAAATTCGCTTGTATTCTCTACTTGGAGAGAGCAGGAATGGGATGACAGGAGTTTTGTGGAGTCTTCGACAGTTGACAGTCGGCATGGGCTTAAGATGTGGAGGAAAGGCCTAAGATATTCTTTGTTCCAGGCCTGCGGCAGAAAAGGCTCTTTGAAACGAGTGAAATAATAATACTGAGCAGAATTAGCTCAAATAACAGGATTGATGCACAGAGTACAGGCATCACTCTCCGCCTCATTCTTATTGCCTATCTGCCCACCTTCTCATTTCACTCAGAAGCAGATCTCCGAGTTGAAAACAAGACACGAGGCTCCAAGGTTCCACCCGTCAATTCAATACATTATTCCTTTCACTTTCTCCAAACTACTTCCATCATCTCCCACACGTTACTCCAGCTGCACAGGTTCATATGCACTCAGGTCCCATTTAGGTTAGACGGACTGCTAGGCCGCCTGCTCACCCATATGCTAAAACACACACACGCCTAATCACGCAAACTAACTTGGAATTTTTAGTGTTCCACGCATATTTCTCCTGATTCATAAATAAATTCCTATCAGACATCACACTCGCGAGAAACATGAAAGGCCTAACGGCATAAGTAATAAGTGTTCCTTGCAGAGCCTGTGGACCCGACATTTATTGCAAATCTACGCTTTGGTCTTAATATGTCTAATCACCGCAGGATAATATTTAATTGGGTATTACGAGTCCCCATTGGAAGAGGAAGCAATATAGGTGCCACTTAAGGCTCGCGTGCCGAACGGGGAACAATGAATACAACTCAGCGCTCATTCCACACAGTTCAAAGCAATCAATTTGCATTTGAGACGTTGTGCTTTCCATTTGGTGGATGTATTACGCATGAACTCCGCTTCTTAGCTCTTGGGCCTTGTATGTGCGGTGATTATGTTGAAGAAAAAAGGAATTGTGCAGAAAGTAATTCATCACTTCTCTACGATGCAAGAGGGGGTTAAATCCAGCCCAGGCTCAGAGGACAATGAAGTATGGCGGAAAATGACAGAATAGCCTGGGACCGAATGAGTGCATGTATCTTAGTAAATGGTCCGTGCCAACGTCAAGATCGAAAATGCGAATTAAGGAGCGAGAAAACGGGTAGTCGGGGAGCAGAAAAACAAAGCCTGAGCAACCTCGGTTCCTGATAGCATGCTTACAAAGCATGTATGACTGATTAAGTTTATGAACACGAGAAAAGAACCCTAGTGCGATAGGCTCAGCTCTAGCGTGCCTCCCAAAGCAAAGCCCAAACTCCACAAGGAACAGCACCAGAACCCCGTTCTATCTCCCATTTCTCTTATTTACGAATCGGCCCACTCAGCTTCTAGTATGTATGTATGCTATGTGCAAGGAAGGAGCATTCAGGTGTACAGAAACGTATTAAAAAGGACAAGGGAAATAATAAATAAGACTATTCAACATGGCGCATACATACTAATTCTTAACTGTCACTGCTGGATCTAGGTTTACTGAATAATTCATGAAATTGTTTGGGCGCTGCTAGGAGCAAACCTCTGCCCTAATATATAGCCTAAGCGTCCAGGTTGCAAATATTGTACAAATATGGCCACTCAGATTTCTCTCAACAACGCAAGGGAAATCTAAACTTGGTTAGTACTGTAAATTGAAGGTGGTAAGTACTCAAAAGGAAGAACATACAGAATGCATACGCAAGTCACGGTCACTCCAGATCATTCAACAAGTACATCCATTCCAGACATCCATAAGATTAGCTGAGAATATTGTCGATCTCCGTTAACTCTATCACCGTATCAAGTAAAATATCGTCTGCATATAGCATATTTAAGAAGATAGCTGATGTATGAACTGAGCAGGAAACTTCTGAAGTACAGTACTAGAGTAGCTATTTATATTGGACTGTAATATAAAATGCCTGACCTATTTTCTTCGATCCATCACTTCTTCAAACATCGTAAAACTCGAACCATTCCTTTTCCTTCATCTAGGCTTACCGTGAAAATTTTGCACTTGTCATTACCTACCTACTTATGAATTTATAATTGGTTCCATTCGTTTTAGGATTATACAATTACGTCCTTCGTAAGTGGGCATGACCCAAGCTAATTCTTGTAGTAGTTAATCATGCAGTAATTTGCATCGGAATGTTATTGTGTTAAATCGGAATTACATGAAAATGTTCCTTGAAGAAGTTTTATTTCGCTATGTTGTTGTATTTTAGCGTACATTATAAAGCACCATTAAAATATTCGGTGTATCGCATGTGGCGGTGCAATAATTATAATTTATACTGAATAGGGAAGCGTATTTCTACCTAGCAGCATTATTTAGTGATTGTAAGATCTACATTCCCGTCGAAATGTGCGCATGCCAAAATAGTACGTGTATATGCCATACATTTATGGAATACTGTAGCTATTGTGAATATACAAATACAAGCATACTCGTAACTAACTTTATTTTTCCAAAAGTACTAGATTCGACTTCGATTATATGCGTGAGGGCGTGAAAAAAAAATCCACTTGCTTCGTATAGGCTCGAATAATTTGAAAGCACCATTAAGTAACTATCCAAAGACTTTGGCCAAAATACATAATAAATTTAATGAATTACTAGAGCCCAACTGAAATACAGATGAACTATTTAGAAGTTGTAGTCCAAACTAGCGGTACAAATTGGAAGACTCAGAAGAGATGGCATTTAGTAAATTAAAACTCGGTTTTAATTTCTGCTAGGGAAGGCGTTTGGAATGCTCCCAGCCAGTCTCCGTAATCGTTCTCCTGTCTCTGGAACTGAATACAAACAGAGGGAGATGGTGGGGAGCATAGGACGCGTATTTTGATGAGCCGAATAGACAGGAGAACAAAGGGCGTGGAGGGAGAGAAAGTCAAACGGGAGGCTAACAATGGGGCTGTGGAGTCATAGGTGTGCTCTGTGCTGCCTGGCTTTGGAACCAAGAAGCCCAGCATCCCCAGGATCCCATGTGAGAGGTAAAAAAGTTGAATTTATTTGAACAAGGATGGAATGAAAACATCATAAAATGATAGTGAGAACAAGATGAGAAAAGGAATCAAAATGAACAAAACGAAAGTATCAGAGCATGAGTGGGAATGAGTTTGGTCTTGTTCCTCCGAATATCCAGAAAGGCACCGACCGGGGAACATTGTACACTCACACTCATAATTTTTATGCCTTTGTCAATGGAGGAGGCTGTGATGAGGCTGAGGGAGTTCCCCTTCTGCCGGCCGCTTATGTCTAACCACCAAGCTCATATAGGCATGCAGGTGACCAAAGCAGTGAAAGCAGACTCAGGGAAAGTAACACTTCGTCTTTTGGCTTACCCGGCTTACCTTCACTCTTTGGTGGAGGTGGTTTTCTCGTTGCCCAGTTGGTTCGGATACTCCGGTTCCCAAGCCATTGTCCATTCATCCCATTAATCGCTGCTTCCGCTTCCTGAAATTAGTTACAACGGGAATCACTCATTGTTTAGTTCCTGCCTCGCAAGAGGAGCTGGGTTGGGAGAGGGACAAAATAAGAGCCAGTTTTAATTAAATGATTGGCTAGTCTGGAAATTTTGACTCAAGTTGAAGAGAGAGGAGCCAATTACTTTACGCTAACTGACACACCCTTTATGAATTTGGGTGTATGGAAATGAGTGCATTGTGGGAGGAACAAGGGATATTCTGGCCTTAAGTCAGCACTTTATTCCAGAATTCGGGAAGAGAGGAATTGGAACTAGGAGTCAATCGACCCAACTCACCGACTTCTTGACAAAGGAGACGAATCCATAGCCTTTGGATTTCAAGGTTTGAGGATCCCGGACGACCCTGCAGTCTCTGAAATACATAGAATGAGAAGGGCATGAGTGAGGGTGTATGTAGCAGAGGGACGTAGGAAATAAAAGAAGGCGATTAAAATGGTCTCTGTTCGTCTGGAGAAGAGAGAGAATACAAATGAACTAATAGAGACCTCTTGGCTGATAAGACGTGTATTGGAATTGGGCGGAACTGGGAGACCAAGAGGAAATTGACATTTTCCATTTCAGACTAATTCAATAGGACATGGAAGCGGAATGTGGGGTTAGGGAGACAGGAGTTGGGGTAAACTGATAGAATAAAGATAGAGAAAGACATTGCACAATTTAATCTTTAAAATTGCTCTCTAAATTTCATTCGGGTTCTGGGAGGAAGAAGACATTGGGCGGAGAGTGGAGCCCAAGTTCCGCATCCAATCTCTCCCCTTCTGCTCAAGCCTGTTGCCGTCCATGCCGTTCTGGCCCACTGCTCCTTCCTCCCGAGCCATACGTGATCTTGAATTCTATTAAAACCCCTTCCTTATAATTGCACTTTTAATTGAAGCCTGACTGCCAGACATGTTCAGGAGCCTCACGAACACAAGAGCATTCCGCAGGGACTCTTCTCATGCCAGCCAAAAGGTCCGAAGGAGCCGCCTCGCTCTCCGTCTCCTCTGCTCCAGCAATGCCTCAATTTATCAATTAGCGAAGGCTGCTCGCAAGGCCTCCTCTGGCCTTGCCACAGAGTGTGCTGGTGGGAATGATTGAGCGTGAAGGAACCGGAATGGTCAAGTGATTGGGAAGACAACAGAACAGAATGATGATGAGGATCGATAGGCTTGGGATGGGCTGGCTCAGCGTCCGACGTCAATTGAACACTCTTTTTTATCTTAAACCTATCATGGTTATGTCTGGTTATAATATGTTAGGTTAGGTTATCAATAGGCAATATTAACTGGCTGATGTAGCGGGCACCGTCATTTATGATATATCAGTACTTCCCATTTATTTAGGGTCCGTGCAATATTGTTGAAATAATTCAAACAGCTTATCCGACTAACAGCTAATAACATGTAGAAACGTTTTGCAAGTTTATTATAAATCAATTGCTATTCACTGACGTTAAACTGCACTAAGCTAGTTTAGCTAAGGTTAGGACCAATGCTAGAATGGAGTAGATATGATGGTGCTCAATTGACGAAGAACCGGACAGGCTATGATTGGAAGTCTGGGATTGGCTGAGTGTAGCCTGGCTGTATGCGGCGGTTTTTGTGTAAGAAAATTGGTAGTAGAGCAGGGCTGGAGGGAACTGAGGCTAATTTCATGTGGAAATCAAGCGAAAGATAATAAAAGTAGTGCTGAAGGAAAGCGAATTGCCTCTTGCCTTTCTATTGGCACAAAATAGAGGGAGGGAGAGACCGGGACGAGATTGATATGAATTATAGATAATATCGCTTTCATTATTTTCCTACTGCATTGCATATCGTTGCCAAATCTCTGGAGATTATCCTTATGTGCCGAGTTCTTGTCTAACTTGCTACTTTATTCTATTTCATTTCTTAAAAACACTCTTCCACTTTCTTGGAGAGAGAAAGAGAGCCCAGGACTTTGTGCGTCCCTCGTGTACTGCTCAGAGGCTTGGGCCTCGCTCCAGCAGCAGCAGCAGCCTTTCACAGGACTTCTGGACAAAACCCGCTGAGAAGACGCCTGAGTCAGTTTGGACCGAATGGACATGCCTTCTTCTAGGCTCATTCCATCTCCCAATTCTCTCTCTTTTCCCGTAATGGATTTCTCCTCTTTGAACTTGCATCTCTCCTCTAACCAGAAGAGAAACAAATAGCCACCCTACCACCATTAACGCCACTCTCCACTCTCAAAAACACATTTGCTCTTCAATCAAAGGAAATGCACAGCAGTGCTCAGACCGAACCGGCCACTGGCTGGCCATGTAGCGACGAATTTTGGGATTCGGCCAACACCAGATGCCACATTCTATTCAAGCAGTTCGGTTCATGGATTCGGAATTTGAATGTGTCAGGTGTCATGCGCACACTTGTCACAATTAAAAGCACCATGTTCCACGGCTTTCCTGAATTATAGTCTGGCAAGGCTGATTGAGACTTGTAACGTATGAGTAGACAAAATATGTAAGGCATCTAACGCCAGATTTAAGTTCAGAAAGAAACGTTCAATACAGTGCTAATAATTGTGACAGGTGTGTAATTGAATAAGGCATTCTAAACACATGACTTATTCTAATTGCTACATCCGGTAACTCAATGGATTTCAGGCGTCATCTAGAATTCGCAAAACCACCAATTTGCCAAGTGGCTTCACCGATAAATCAATTAAAAAATTGAATTTGCCAAAGCGAATTTTTTTTTTGCACGTTTGTCAAACTGGACTTATTGCCATCAGGATCGACTACCGATGCCAATTCACTGGCCCGTTCGCTCTGAGCACCGCATTGACGAAGGAGTCTGAACGACCAAACTTCCAAAGTCACATCACCTCAGCACAGCAGGAGTCTCAATTACAAATCCACAACTCGAATCGAATACTTTCAGATCCCATGTCTAAAATCACAAGGCTCTGCCTGACAAGTCAATCTGAGTTTGGCCAAGATTGGCAAGAGAGCCTGTCGCCAGGATTGAGAGCTGAGCGTAATGAGTTTCAATTTGTTTCAACTGAATGAGTAAGTATGGGATTTCAATAATTTACTGACAATGAATACTGCTAATTTTGCTTGTGGAGATCATGCTGGAGCTGGCAGTAAGGGAGCGCATGTACGAGCCCCAACACAGCACAAATACATGAATAAGCTAGAAAGTAAGCCAACGAGCGTGGCTGGAACGGAGAAAGGAAGGAAGGCATGAAGAATACGATGCTGATATCCCTCTTAGGCTAATACGTGCGCAAATGCTTTCCCAAGAGAATCTCTAGTCTATGTTCGTAATTGGACTCACAGAGAGGCTACAAAATTATTCAAAAGGAACAGTTCAGGCCGGCGAAATTCCGACAAAGGTATAGAGTGATGTATTAAAAGTTTCAACTTAATCAAACATCACCAATTCCAATTTTGTTTCAACACACTACAAGGCTTGCTTGAAGAACATGTATATTCATGTTATGCGGAGCTCAGCACAGGGCGCAGAGAAAGGGAACTTGTAACTCAGAGCCCACGAAAAAGAGAGGTTGGAATAACAAAACAACTCAATAACACATATTCCAATCAATCATCTCGTGGGGCAAGATTAGAGTAGCCAAGCACAATTTTACTACACTTAGGAGTTACGAGCTACCTATTTCCGAGAGACTCAACTGAGGCCTTTCCGGTCAAAAATGTATATAATACACGCTGTAAAACAAGCTTGGCAGTGAGGAATCACATATATGCCAAGTAGATAGTGCTTGATATGTAGCGACGAAAGTGTTGTTCAGTTGCGACAAAGTTGAATTGATCCTATCATACTTGAAGTCGACAGAAGGCAGCTCAGACCAGCCCACAACGACTCTTGTAAATAAATAATTTACAGCATACTGCTTCCACAGTAGCCCGCATTCAGAAACTCAGAGAAGCTTCAATACAAACAGCCACGTCCAGCAACTTCTGGCCTTATGAACCATTTCAAACCAGATGAGTCACACACGTACAAGTCATAGATAGAAATAAAAACGGAGTTTAACCCTGTTTCCAGCGGACATTATCTTTAACGGGAAAATTAAATTATTTACGGAGAATCAAATGCAGTGTCTTCTTACGAATATTTACTTAGAACTAAAACCGAGCGAGTGCTTCGGTGTCCCGACCACTAACATTGAATCCAGCAAATCAGCTTGTCCATAATAACATTTATGATTGGGAGTGTAACCTATGCCAGACATTAAAAACTAGAACACACGAATCAATGCAAAGCACTAAGCTTAGAATGATGATATACACTGCAGTATTATTAAATAACTATTATTAAGTCCGTTGCGTTACTTGTTCTATGTAGGTTACAAATATGTTTAAGCTCAGTAGTTCATTCCTGTTTCAATAACTACAACATGCGCTATGGGTAATTTTAACATTTGTGGTTGTTTACCAAAGTTCAACACGGAGATAGAGTTGAAATGTTAGCGGGTTGAACTCTTGGATTCGACTTGATGATTAATATCGTCGTTGAATTCAAACAACACGTAAGGATATGGTCTTAAAAATGATTTAGAAATTATATTTTTGAGTAGATCCAGATCGCATGACTCCAAACTATTTTATCAATATTTTAGGCCCTCATCTATATCGCGCAGAGCACTACTACATACAAGTACACAGCGTTTGAAGGCTATTGGCTGATACACAATTCCGAGTAAGTATATTTGTCTTACTAGTGCTAACTGTTGTGTGAAGCGGCGCAGCACGTGCGAGCGAGTCACGCTATCCCCAAATAGCTGGTCGCTACAAAGCCTACTGCTCTGACTATATGAGCTCTAACCTAGATATGTACTTAATTCATTGGCTTATACATATCGCTAATTAAATTTGGTGCGACTCACGAAAGGACGGCTAGTATTTATTAAGGATGTTCTATGCGGGAGCAAGAGGGAAAGACCAAAAGTCGCGTGTAGAGCCTGAACGGAGCCCAAATTCATTACTGGCCAAGCGAATGCAGAATACTGTCGGCAGAATAACTTGGAAGCTTCAAGTTGGGAAAATCAAGAGCCAACAATAAATAAGAGATTATTCTGAAAGGAGCTGAAGGACAGTAGTGGAAGAGGAGCGGCGGCATTATGAAGTCAACGCATCTTCGCAGGTATAACCCTATTTCACTCCCTTCATCTCATGAAGGTACAGGAGCAGGGTTGGCAAAAACGACGTTTTTAGCTGACTTAGGTTTTCGGTATAAAACCCGGATTTTTACTTATTTCAGCAAAACGGTAATTCAAGAAGCAGAGTTTAGTTGAGTCATTTTTGGTAGAAATTCCTCATGCAGTATGAACTTTTTGCAATCATATCTGTATTGCAAGTATTGTGCATATGTTTCTTGCTCTTTTAGCAGCCCACACCACAAAATGTATTAAATCTAAAAATAATTGATTTTCTACCTCAAATTCCCAGTACCTAAGGCTTAAAATACCATTAGGTTTATATAATTTTTTAACTTTCCTCTCATAGCTGAAGTAAAAACCAGAAAAACTATACTACACCCCATTAGAAGTCATGATAAAAGCCTTGGCCAAGTTTGTCCATGTGTAATAGCCATTGAGTACAGCGAAGCAACCCTGTCCAGGAGCTAGTTTGTGTTTGGGATTGAGACAGGGTAGAAAAGTTGGGATGTTAATACAGGCTCGTTAATATTTCACCAATATCTGTTTCTATGGAGGAGATGAGACGGGGGTTATTATTACAAAATTCATAGAATGAAGTCTCGGAGGAGCTCTCTAAAGGATTTTGACGACATGCGAGAAGGAAGTTCCAGGACTTGAGTGTGGAGCAGGAGTGGGATCATCTGATTAAAAGATGCATCATCTCCCTATTCCTAGGCCTACTACCCGCTTCTTAGCAAGAACCATGAATTTACTTAGCAGCTTACGCCTTCGCCCACCCCACCAACGCTTATATCCCCACACAAACCCGCTCTTCTTCCCAATCGTCCCAACTCCACACAACTAATATACACCCTTGCACAAAGTTTTCTAAATAATAACTTTATTCACGCATGCCACTCTCCAATTTAGCACGGCCAAGGCATAAGCTCCCAAAAACTTTTGTTTACGTAACATGCAATCAGCTATCCTCACTCTCCTTCCACCTTGTACGCCACTGATTTCTGGACCTCCCCAAACATTTTAGTCTCCATTCTACTGCCATGCACCAGAGAGAGTTCACGGAAAAAGTTGCAGTAATAATAGCACTGCTTCGTCGACCAAGGAGCAGCTAGGATTGCAAATATCGAGGCAACTAGAATTAAATACAAATTCGGAATCCCCCATTTATTCCACACTTGTTCTCGTGTTATATGATGTAAATTGGAGCTAGTTTCGGAAGAATGAGCGTAGTGAAAACAAACGTAAAATCCTGCCTTCGGCAACTCCATTTCCTTGTAGCAAGAAATGATTTTTGTATCGCAGGGGTTTGAATCGACTTAAAATTTTCAAAGAAGTTTGTACAATCAGCATGTCGTCAACATGAATTGGTAACTTTGTTCCGTTTGAATAAAATAAGTTTATATTCGAGATAAACTGAAGCACATAACGTATCCATTTAAGAGTTTCCAAAAGTTGATGGACGAATGGTGTACAAATTGGCATTCAAATTCTAATCTATGAAATGGTTTTATTTTTGCATTACTTCCTTTCAATAAGCTTCGTAATTTTAGTCAAAGTACCAAAGAGGCTCCGTTATAAAGCGTGACAGCAGCGGATGCATAGACAGAGTCATTCCATACAACTGTTCTGGTCTAAAATGTGAGCATAGCCGTTCTGAATGCATATAAATACATTGGGAGTGGAAGGAGGATGATGACACGGACACGAGAGGCCTTCTGGGAAGGAATGGAGGAATGAGTGAAACGAATAGGGTGGATTAGAATAATAGGTGACGGAAGTGACCTTATACGGAGCATATGTGAGCAATGGAATGATGATTAATTTTCCTGGATAAAGGCAGTGTAAATGATAGTGCCTGTTTTCACAAATTCAAATATCCGGGAGCGTGTCATGTAGTGACGAAATTAATAAGCTAATGGCATTAGGACGGGTTGATGAGACGACGCCCATCCCCTGTCATACCAAAGATCTCCAAAGCGTTCAATTAGTAAAAGAAAGCAATGACGGGAAGCCCAATGGGTTGAGTCCATAGACCCGGCTGCCAAAATTCCTAATGGGCCAGGCGAGTCATGTAATGGACTGAGCAGAGGGAACGGAATGAACAAGCTAGAGTTGACTGGGATAATTCGCCGGGCGTTGGTACATTGTTTCGTTCCAGTCAAGCCAACAGAAGGATTTTCTTTCCAGAAAAGGCAGCCTACCACGACGGACTGGACTAAAAGCTCAGGGATTGACCGGAGTAGGAAATTACGAGACGACTTTTGAGGTTGAGATTATAGTACAATAATTTATAGAAACCGATAAGAATTCCCTCCCGTCAGCCAAGCCAAAACTAAAACACTCTCCCAAACTTCGAATGTGCCTTACATCCTGCACGCGAGAATTGAGCCACAATGTAAAATAAAAACAGCACCTATGTAATTAACACCCACTGATCAAAATCGTTATCGACGCTCTACAAAACACACGCGTTAAGCTTAAAGAGATACAGGTGGAAAGTACAATGCACAGAACACAAGAAGCAGCTAAATAATACTAAGACCACAAAAACTACAGCGCTGAAATAGTAAAACTATGTTACGTATCATCCAGCCTGCACGCGCCAAATTTAAACATATTTTTTGAAATGCAAATTTTGATACATTATACTCCCAATAATGTCTGAGTTTATACATCAAACGAGCAGCCCAAGAATCAGTGCCAAGTGATGAACCTAGAATACGTTTGGAATCATGGACCAATTTTGATAGAATTTCATCACATCACATGGTATAAACTATACTTGTTACTTGACAAAAGGTCAAATCCCCAAAATAAATATTTCCTGCCCAATACCACCAACGTAATCCCTGCAGATCATAGATCACTCTAGATACTTTGTGTGGTTTTGTACCAAGTTATTCGCCAAAGCTAAAATCATGAAAGTGATTATCTCGACTTAACTCCAGACAGACATACATGGATTCACTCCGGAAGGGTGAAGTTTGTAATATTCTAGGATGACATGGCCATAAGCAGAAGAGCGGCGGATGAGATAGCCCACGAGGGATGAGCCGGAGGGAAGTTAGAAAATTAGGAAAAATAACTGGAGGAATATTTGGAGAGAGGAAGTATAATGAGTTGGAATGAAAAGGAGAAATTATAAATGAGTTTGTTGTGAGTGAAGAGATTGAGATGAAAAAGTGAATGGAGTTCCATGACTCGAGACAAAGGGAAATGAAGATGAATTGGATGAAAAAAGATAGGAGACGGAGCGGTGGTGGTAAAGGTTGAGGATACTTTCTCTGCTGGCTTGTCGACAGAGTTCCGTCTAATTTCACCCATGGACTTCAAATTGCCAACCAAGCGGAGTCTGCCCAACTACTGTAGTCGTACTTGGTATGCAAATCCATGCCATTCCCTCCCTTCTGCCTCCGCTCATTTCCCTTGTTCAACACGCGACCTCCCTCTGCATTTCACTAAATACTCCCAACTTCACACATTCACAATTAGAACCCATTTACATCTAATCAACGACTTCAGCCTTTCAGCCCGATCATGACTGTCTTCCTAATTCGGGCCTATTGGGCCCAGCCTCAGCCCGCCCAGCAGCCCACTCAGAGGCTTCTCTTCCTTCTGGCCTACCTTTGAGTGGGCATGGGTTCTGGGAGAGGGATTGAGTTGCGGGCTGAGATGGAGCCGCATGTAGGAAGAAAGTAAGTAGTTGAGAGAGAAACAAGACAAAGGACAAGTGACATTTTGGTTAAAAGTTTGTCGGGGTTAACAGTGGATCAGGCTCTGGAATTCCCTAACAGGTTTAGTGTATGAAATAGTGGGTTGTAGTAATAAATGGGTCCGGAAGCAGGTGACGTAAATGCTGGGCGTCAGGAGAGGGTCGAGCGGAGTAGGAGGAGGCCGAGTGGAGGGAGCTGGAATTGGAGGTCGCACATGAGAAGTGCATCAAAAATATAAAAGGCGATGTGGTTTGATGTCTGGAAGAGAGAATTTTATTGGACATTTGAGATTTTGTCGGGAAAAGTTGGGAAACTCAAGAATTTCACAATATGTACAGGAGTGGGAAAACAATACATTCCCCTCCACTCCTGCCAGCTCAATAAAATATATCTAGGCAGAGAGGATAGACGGAGCCAAGCCAATCTGGGCTGCTGAGGGTTTTTGGGTACCGCAGGCTGCCCAGGGCCAGAGTCAACTCTTCCTCCTTCACCCTGGATCATGATGAAACTCACGATCGTATCAACTTTCACCCGCTAACACTTTCACTTCCACTCTGAAACTCGACCACGTTCTTTCTCCCCAACCTCTTCAGATATATTAATCACAGCAGCCTACATATTATCAACTCCGACTCTCGCCCTTCCTCACCGCCCAATATACCGTTTCCGGCCTTCTCTATGATAAATGACACTAATCACCAGCCCCACTCCTTTTACTTAGACTTACTCCCAATCTCCCTCTTCATCCACCCACCAACACAACAAGAGAATTAACGGGATTGGGAAAACTTACGAGATCTCGCCGAACGCAGCAAACGCCTCCCTCAAAGTCTGCGTCTCAATTTCTGGACTCAGATCCCCAACAAATATGTGATAATGTTCTGAAAACAAAACAACATTCAAAAGTTCATTAGTTCCACTTCTCAAACGCCACGAGGTCCTTCTAATATACGCTCAAATTAATAAGAGCAACTGGGAGGTGTGGACACTCTGGTCTGGCCTAGGCGATGTACAGACATATGTGGTTTATATGGGCTTGAGACATTTCAGGAACGCGGGCAGGTACACCTCCTGGCAGCGGCACAGGAATTTGGCGATATTGGATTAGTCTTCGCTTTCGGCAAAACTTATAAAATGATTGAAGCGGAGCCGTAATAAAGCCCCCGCGCTTTGTTTGATCTTTCCATTTTCCTATTGAAGAAAATAGAATCAGCGAGCGAGCTTGGGGGAAAAACGCAATAGTTTCACTACAGCCACTCATAAAGGTATTTATATTGCCTTCTGTTCTGTACAATTGTGCACATGCCGATTTATTGCGTTCCGTTTTTAAGAAATAACAATACATCAATATCGGGAAAACACGACTAGATAATATGACACAATACATTAGACTAATTAGCCTAGCTCTGAGCCCTCCATCCCGCGGCGAGCCTTATTTGTTGGATCGGCTCAAGTGGGATGGGGGCCAAAGGATTGCTCATTGACACGTGTCTCCACTAGGTTTGCCGGAGACGGGAAGAGACGCTCTGCCTTATCAGATGGGTCAAAGTAACTTTCTGATCAGAACTAACTCACATTATGCATACCTACGTAACTCTTTTAGCTGAGCAAGGTTTAAATGAAGCATAAAGCGCTAACTGGACTCATTGAGCCTCCTCTAGTTGTTGCCAGGGGGAAGCGGGGACAGGCGGAACGTGCGGATACGAGGCTGTGAGGCATTGAGCCGCGGCCTGCTCCCAAGGAAATTGTTTATGACGGACATTTTTGGTTGAGGGAAGAGGAAGGAGATGGATGGGCAAGAAAAGAGTTTTGTCTATAATAAAAGAGCATGTAGAGCTGGGTGTTTGGGAGGACGTTGAGACTGGCGACTCGGGCTGTGACAGTCAGTGGGGAGTCCAGAGGAAGACCTCTCCAGCGTGATGCCGAAGCTCGACAAATGCATCAACTCTTTGGCAATTGATTAGCATTTTTGGCAAGAAGCAAAATTTCACTACACTCACTCCCTCCATTTGATGTCCTTTCTTCTGCCTTCCAGACTGCCTGCCTGAACGAGCGAGCGACAGAAGGGAGCGGGAGTCGAGAACCGACCCGGACCATTTCTTCGACCCGCTGCCAACTGGAGTTGAACAAGAAAAGTCTTTGGCATTGGCCCCATAGACAAAACAGACTCTTTTCTACAATCCCACTCTCGCCCCGCATTAACTCTTCCCTTCTTCTTCTGTTATTGACTCCAACATATCAATGGGGGAACGGAATTTGGCACATGGCCGACAAATGGAGTCCACCGTCAGTACATGCACCCGAAGTCTACCAGAACTCATCCCTCCCGCACATCCACACCATTCATCAACTCTTCCCTGCCCTCCTCGCTCAAGAGAAAGCACAAGGTGCCCCATCGATTAAATAAATACCAATACGTCTACCTGGAAACACATTAGTGAGACGCACGCCAACTCTGGAAATCAAGGAACCGTTTCCGGGAAAACACCGTCTTCCACCACCAGTCCAAAATATCTGATTCAGCCTTAATTGCTAATGTTTCAATGCACCCTCTCCTAGTACAATATATACCACTCCTTTCTCTCATTCAGAAACAGACGAGGGAATTGATTGATCTAAATTGGAACTTTCACTTTTTTTTTTGGCGAGCAATTAATCATGGGACCGATATGCCTTTAAATATTCCAATGCGCTCGTCTTTCTCAATCTGTGCTCACAGATTACAAGGTTCTCAGCCCAACTAATGACCAAATTTGAATTGGTGTAAATTGATAGAAAAATTGGGAAATTCTGAATTGAATTAGAGAGCTAATAGAGAGGGACGGAAGTGGAGAGCACTGTTACTGTACTCAGTAGTGGAAACAAAAGTCAAGGATAGGTTTAAAACAAATAGGGCGTATTTGCTGAGAGAGCTAGAGGCATATCTTGGATATCCTACGGGAGTCCTTTGTAGTCCTTTGTTTGCATAATTAGGAGCCAGCATGGAAAGTGCTGGGAGAGAATAATGGATGAGTCAAAGCAGGACTCTTATTAGTAGTACACTGCTCCTAATCATGATAAGAAATGGAGACACAAGCGGAATCGAGATATGGCCTGGTGGGATGACTAGACCGTCTACCAACCGCCTGACTAATGCCGTGTTCCAAAGCCATGTTTGGAGAAAGCCTGAGAGATGAACTCGTTTCAGGTCGGGAGGACATGAACTCCGTGTTTTCCATTCGGTTATGTATACACGTCAAGCTCGGAATGATCAAGGTGGTGATTAATTGGCATTTCGTCTTCACGCTCAGCGCTCAATTCGAGCCCTAGCCTTTCCTCCAGCTAGCCCTGCTCCGCTGTTAGAGAGCGAGCGGTGGGCAAGATGCGGGTCTGGACTGGAGAGAGCGTATTGAAATGGCTGGAGCCAATGTACTTATCGACGATCAGAGAAAGTGATCGGGGAAGCAGGTTGAGAAAAATGTTCAACAGGTATCAGAAAAGGTAGTTTCCTCTATCGTCTCAACTTACACGCTCATCTCTCACCTCGTTACACAAACAAATCCTATTCCAGAACCGTTCCGCTCAACTTCTACTCCAGCCAGCCCTCTGTTCTACGTATATCTCGACTCCCTTCCGCTCACTCAGCTCCCTGTCTCCTCTCTCAGCTCCACCGCTAGCAAGTCTGCAGCTGGAGCACATCTGATCGTAAGCTGAGAGGAACGGCAGTAGGACTACCTGATTTATTGGTGACAAAGCTGAGTTTACCGTCCAGAGATGTCTTGTGCGGCAGGGCCAGGAGTGGCATGTGATGCGTCGGGTTTCCTCCCATGGTGGCGACGGTGGCCGTTGTGGGCAGCATGAGGGCCGACATGGTGGCCAGCATCCCGCTCGGATGACGGAGGAGCGGGGAGGTCAGCAGACCGGCGGGTCCGGACGGACAACAACAATTAGCCGGGAGATACACTTTGGCATGAAATGGGGGCGGACTGATGGTAGAGGGGAAAATAATGTCGGATTCCGTCGTGACTGCGGGTCCGACACTCCGACAGGACACCAGACTCCACGGAGGGACGTGAGCGTCCGTTGTTGTAAGGACTTGGGTCCGCCTGGCGTCTCCCAGCCGGAGATTGCTTGCTCGGACTCAGGCGGGGAGTTGAGACTCCTCAAACATTTATGACAGTACTTTCACTGTGGCTCTTGGGAACTGGGCCTGCTTGATCTTTCCTCCGCACTGCACTACTGTGCCAAATGTGTCCAGCCGAGATCAATAGTGGAGCGAGCGGGGTTGGGAGTACGGCTCGGGCTGGAGACGGAAGTACTGAAGTAAGTAACTGGTTGGAAGATTTGTGAGTGTGGAGGTTCCACAGGTTCGTGGATACCTGGGAGAAAATAAGCTGTCCGCGTATGCTGGAGACTCGAGCCAGCCGGAGAGAGTAACAACAAGTGGAAGAGAAAGTCGCTCCACGGAGTTCTGAATGGAGTCAAAGGCGTACAAAAACTGAGTGGAAATCAAGAAGAACGGATCAGCCTCTTTCACTCTCTCGACCTGCACCGAAGTGGGACGGGGGACTCCGAGTTTTGAGTAAAATTTACACTCTGTTTTCCTTCCAGGTTCTGAGTAAAGGCAACAAAGGAGCCAAAATCATTCTTCGCGCCTCATCCCTCCTGCTGTACTTTCTCCGCTTTCACTACTTTCACCCCGGCCCTCTCACAAATCATCTCCATCATTATAAATGGTGAAGGGTGCATGCAGACCGCGTGCGAGGAGACAGACCAGGGAAACCCAAGACAAGCCAGTTGCCCAGGCACGCCGCTCCACCATACCACCGCAACTTTCTTATTTTCTGCTCGCCACGCTCAGGGAGGCCAGGCGGAATGCAAATGGGGAGCCGCAGAACAATAATGGCGTAACTCTATTCCGGCAGAAAGGAAACAAATTCTTTTGAGTCCGTCTTTTGTTCGGAGAACAAGTGTAAGCTTGGAGCAGAAATTGACAGTTACGTCAGTGCAGCATATTATCATGGACCCCACTTGTCAACACAGGCTGTGAGAGGAATTGGAAAGGAAAGCTTTCACCACAAAACGGTCAAAGGATGCTCTGCTTCCCTCATACAGAAAATAGGACATGGAATGCTAGCTCGACAAAACACTGATCTGAACCGACATCCAATTGAAAGGCATCAACGTGACGGGATTCGTCAAGTTTCAAATTTACCATTTCTGAAACATATAGCCTTTTATTCACCCGCACTCCTACACTCACTCACTCCGCTCTCACCAATTGCTTACACAACAGAAAAATCTTTAACTGAGACAAATTACGTGTCTCCTCTCTGCGTATTTCGATTCCAGCAGTTTGAGGCTCAAACTTTCAATTGTCCCACCCCACTCCGCACACCCAGGCTCCATTCGGCGCCATACAATTCAAATTCAATCTTCTTTGAAACTGAGTCCTGAGTCATGCTGCTCTTGGAATGTTGGGTTCACATTTTCTGCAAAATTGCCTCAGGAATGTCTTGTCTAATATACTCAAGGGTGACCAACAAACTACATTAGTCCAACATACGTGCACTACCATATCACCAACTAGGCACTATCTAGTGCAATTTACCGGCAGAATTACAAGCATTGAAATTGGCTGCAGCTTGAACTGGACTTTGAAAAATCCCACTACTACTAAATATTATCTGATCATAGCTATGTTTCGATTTTTTGTGTTTTCATTTCTTCGGTTTACCGTCAAAAGAAGATATTAATCAAATGTATTTTCAATGAGTGATTGTGGGTTCTAAACCAAAGCCAACAAACCAAAACGCTCATTCCAATGGTGCATTCGTCTTCTGAGTCATCATAGCCGAATACGAGTAGTTAACTAAACAAACAATTGAATAAACAAACTGGACTTTGAAGCACTTGATAATCTTATGCTCGCTGAACAAACTTGAAAACCAATTACACCAATAGAAAGATCGTCAAATTCTGGTTTATAGGTCGCATTGACTCATTGAAAATATATTTGATTAATACCTTTTTTTGAAGTTCAACCGCAGAAATGAAAATAGAATACGAACCGGTTGTTTTATAAGCAAACCGTGCTCAGATACAAACCGTAACATATACATTACTGGAGGTTGGAGAAACGAACGTACTTTGATCAATTTAATTATTTGCTGTTGATTCTGGTGTAAATTAACCACGCTATCACTTGATCGCTATCGCTTAACTTTGAGACCTGATAAATCCGCTGCATATACATATTTAATATGCCTTATGCATTCACACAAGAACTACGCTTACTTCCATAGGACTACGTATGCCCGATTCATTATTTACCCCACCGTCATTGCCATTGATTTCCAAATAAAACAGGAACAGATACATGTTTTTTCTAAGCTGTTTCCATAAACTCCAGTATGGATTACCTAAATATATTCCCACTATTTCAACACGTTCTTAGGTGAGTTACTCAGCACTATGAACAAGAACTAACGAAAGACAATTGAAGGAAAGAGGTTATAACGTCAAATGTAAGCAATTAGCTCAGTATAATACAGTATTTCTGAAGGCTGGGCTTGGACTTTGTATTCTGCCTCCAAGGCAGCATAAATAGTTAACGTCGATAATCAGGAACGATGAGGAAGGATTCCGGATGTTATATTTATATTTTGACAATTGAAAGTAAATTATTTCACCTGCTTTCTCTTGTATAGTTTTGTGACCATAAATAACTGAATACTAGATTGTAGCTAGTGGAAAATAATGTTAGGCCAAATTCGGTCTACCCAGGCGAGAAAATTACGAGAGATTCGAGGCCAAGAATAAATGTACTAGGTTGGCCGTACAAGAATTGGATTAAGAAGGGAAACAACTGGAGGTTTCCGAGAAAGCGTTTAAAGGACATGCAACTGGAAAGGTAGAGAAGGTTCGATAACAAACAAGGAAGTCCTTTGAAAACTGGAATCGGTCAAACTCGAAAAGGGGGGAAGAGATGGAAAGATAAAAAGCTAATGGCAGTTATGCATGTCTCATGCCACGCTACAACAGGTATGTAGGCAGACAGATTAGAAGCCCAGGCAAAAGAAGAAAGTGGTGCAGTGCAAGCCACGTAATGGCACAAAACCTATTCATCCCTAGTTAGCGTATAATAATATTATGAATTATGCTCCACTACTCGATCGATCCCAAGTCCTGGATAGGAATTAAGAATGCAAAACAAACTGGACACAATTACTAGAACCAGATTCTCCGGCTCCCCCTCAGTAGGAAACAGAAACTCATGGGGAAATCCAAATATTTACCCAAAAAAATAAACTCAAAATTTTAATACTTTTTTTGTCCCTACATTTACACACCGACAATGATTTCACAACTCAACCAGTTGACATAATTGATTATATCGAGGTCCCAGCATAATAATAGTATTCCAAACATTAAGTTAAGCCCCAAAATCGGTGAAAACACTTGGGCTATATTCTGCGTACTCAACTTAAACTGTGTTCTACATCCTTCAAGTATTTCTATTGTATTACAAGCTAAACAATTAAGCACTGCAGGATTCATGGTGTTCTATTGACCCAAAGTATTGATTTTTACGAGTCGATTGACAATAACCATTTCTGACGTCGCCTTGTGTTCAGTTGACTTATTCTATCTAGACGAGTTCGTGGAGGTACATTTTACTAATTAAGAAAAGCTTTATAATATATTTAAATAATTATGGGTTTACCGACCGCTTTATAGCCCCCTGACAGAAGCTTTAATTGCAATGTATGTACTTTAGGGCTGAATGTAAGATTTGAAATGAGCGTTGAATTTTCGATGTATTTGTGTAGTAATTTCTTGAAATCCGACCGTTCCAAGACCTGCTACGCTATTTGGATCCAAATAAAATCCGTATAACATAGTTCCACCCAATTTCAATTCACTCGAGTTTAGGAATCTAAGTGCTGCGCTGTAGAACGGAGACTGGAAAGAAGGTGGGGAACAGGGAATAAGATACCAAGGGAAGAGGCTTTACTAACAAATAATGTTTAAAACAGCCTAGTGTCTGGAGAAAGTGACGCTGATTCCAAATGAGAATATATTGGGTTGGTAAATGCACGGAACATGTATTCTAATATAATATGAAGTCCCGCAAATAAATTAAACTAAAAAATTCAAGTGGGAAATCCAGAAGCCTCAAGAGTTGTGGAGAAAAGCTGCTTTGTCGTTCCACGCTTGTTTTATTTTCACCTACAATCGGTTTTCTTACCAACTCTACCTCCGCCGTTTCCAGCAATAAACAGAGAGAGAGACACACACACACACGAGGCAGGAAAACATTTCTCGAACTATAAACCATAATACTTTCTCATTAGCTCAACATACACGTTTCATAAAGACGGATGAGAGAATCTTCAAGTGTCAAGCCACTTCTAGTTCCCTCACTTCAAATCAACCAACTTTCATGACGTAGCTCCCTATCTCGTCCTAGCCTAAAAACCCATGATTTCCAACAACTTTTCTCAATTCCCTTTCACAATTATATTGTCATAAAAAGTTTAGTTTTATTCTACCACTTATAGTATTATAGTTTATGAAATGGAAGTGTGGCTGAAAAATGAGATTCTCAATCTAACGTATGGATTTACTCTGAGAACATCCACACTTCCGCAGCCTTATCATACTGTTGCAAGTATTATTCTACGAGTATAATTACAATAAGGCTTTCAGAAGCGTGGTTGGAGCGAAAATTGGAGGGATTCTTGCTCGTAATATAACTTTATGCTTTCGTGACTTTTGATATCATGCTCACTGACAACATCCACACGAAACGAGCTACTTACTGATAGTGACAGAAGTTGAAGCCCAATTTATTCACTGTATTTAAAGGTATTAGGGAATGTAGTACAATGAAAATATTACAAGCATATGTGAGATAATTATGCTAGTGCGTTGTATACCACCGTTGTCACTCTTTAAATTATACATACTTTCACCAGCCTGCTAATAATGGGGTATAATCATTCTTAGTATTTACTGTAGTTAACATCCGACTCAGACGTCCTACAAATGCGAAGTCAACTCGCTAAGCATAGCTGTATTGAACATAATTGACCATAAGCTATGCTGATGCTTCCGTTACATGAGTCGGTTTACATGAGTTTAACTAACGAGGGTATACCGGAATTTAAAACTGCTAGTGATCGTGTATAAGGTTGAATAACCACAGCTAAATATCGTGGAGCCATGTCTCCTTCTACTCAAAGTTGTAGCATGAGTTAAAACATGTGGAAATGCTTCAAATTCTAACCAATTAGTGCTCTATGGGAAATGGGAAACAAGAAAGAGCTAAAGTGAAAGTCTTGAGGATAAATGTACGTACATTGTACATGAAGGTTGAGAAAAGGAGCAGGAGCAAGGTCTGCCTGTCAAGTCAAGGTTATGAAATGAAACGTGTCGTTGTATTGAAAAATCTGATCGAGCAGGAGTAGAGGTCGTGTGGGGATTGTAAAGAGAACGGCCGTCAGTATGACAACTTTCACTCGCTCCCCTGCTTCAATCCCGACCGACTCAGGAACTGGGAATTCCAATGGAGATCCAGGACTGAAACGGAGTTGAAAGTTTGAGTAAAAAGGCCGAACATTAGGATTTCATAATTTTGCCAAAGGAAATTCTTAAATTGGAGACTATACACATCTGCCAATTAGGGAGAATGTTTTGGTTGATACGTTCCCAAGTGGAGCTCAGGTAGAGGAATTTGCTGGAGGCTGATTTTAATTTGGATGATGTCGTTAAGACTAACAGGGTCACAAGAAATCATACTATAAAACGGGATAGGCAATTACTTCCTCGGCAGATGCAATGAAAGCAGACAGTTTCGTCTTCCCTCGCGCTAAGTGACGTTCATTTGGAATGGAAACGAGGGACGAGCACCAGGTACTTCCGACGACAAACCACCACCGCATTATCTCTGCCTCTCCAAAAACTCTCTTTTTCCACTCAACATAATCTGGTGGAACGGGAAGGCCCGTTCTCTCCAGCCAGCCAGCCCAGTCCTCATCCATCGCCCATCAAGTCCCAGCGCTCTCTTCCAACTCAGTCCGCCCTCTGCCTACCCATATGCAGGCAGCAGAGGAAATCAAATACAATCAACTTCCAGCTTCCTATGTACAACCAACTCGTACGCTCAAAAATAATCAACTGCCATCCGGGGAGCTTCATGTAACGAGATAATTAGTCCGACTCTCATCAAAATATAAATTAAAACAACAAAGAGCCAAGGATGAAAATGCGAGATGGAGGAAAAACTCCCTCAGAGCAAACGATATCCACATTCAGCTTGCCCTTATTCACCCAAATTGAATATAGATGCCTAAACTCCGGCCTTATATCTCCCTGCTTTCCATACAATGAAAGTGATTACTCCATTTCCCTTCCAAGAGTTAGGAACTCTTCCCGCCCCAAACCTACAGCACAATAACAGTCAGTGCTATGCACAAGAATGTAGAGTGCTGCTCAGAGGGACATGGCCAGTGGATTGGCATCGAGAGAAGAATTTTGTCCTTTTGCCAATCAAGATGGCATATCTCTCGCTGATGTGTATGAATCTGGTTGTATCTTGTGTAGGCCGTTGGAAGTTCGGTCATACTTGTCACAATAAAAATCTCGTAGTTTCCCTCAATTAAACTTTGGCAAGCCGGATTCTAAAGCACAAATGAATTCAAAACGAAGGCTAAAGCCAACTTTGAATTCAACAGAAACGTACAGTACATGGCTTGTTATTAAAACAATCATGGTTAAGTTGAACCACAAACGATCAAAGCATTCAAATTTCGACATCTGTACAGTTGAGTTGGATCTGGAGTTAACCAACACAAAATTCTTATTTACATACGAATCCACTGGGCAGGTCGCTCTGAGCATCGCTGTATTTCCATCAGACATTCAACTTGTGGCTCATATCGCCCAGAATATTATATTCATGGTGAATGGTGACAGTAAATAAGAGCAAAGATATTAGCCATATTGCCCGGCTGGAAAAGACTGACGTTCCTCCACAACATAAGAATGTATTTTGGTGCGTGAATAATTCATAGTAATGGTCCATGTACTATCCAAATGTCGTAAAAGGCAATGGGTAGGGCTCACGTATTAGGTCGCAATCAAATACTTATTATCTCACTGTAATTGTATTCTCCCATTACGCATAATATGCATAGTAACTGTGGAAGTTATTATAAGCAGTTCGTAGATAGACGGGAAGCAATTCCAAAGTCCCATATTGTCTCCCACTACCTACCTACCTGCATGTGAACTCCAAACTTGTTGTGCTTAGACTATCAGGGCTATCTGTTCTATGTAAATTGGATCTTTTCATAAACAAAGGGACAGCTTAACTCAGAACTGCGGGCTTTTTCACTATTCATTTACAGTCTCAGTAATTGGATTATTAAGCTAGATGGAAAAACTAAACTCCCAAATAACTATGCATTACTGCGTTTTTCTAGTAATAAGTTTCCTACAATACTGCTCAGAATACGCAGTACAATATATAGTGGTTTAATATTACGAACATTGGGTAAGCTGTTATAGCACTGCTGGAAGTAGCAGGCATTCCCGAAAGACATATTCCAATATACGGAAAACAGACTGCGGCGGTTCGTAACCGTCTCGGGATCCTGTATCACTCCTGGTATTCATTTCTTGGCTGCAATTTCCATACTGCTCAAGGACTCAAGTTGTATATCATTCATAACAGCTATTAGAATACCAATAGGAGCTTCTGCAAGGAACTAACTTCCAAATAAGCTATAATGCTATAACTTTTGCAATAATCTAGACTGGTAACTTAAATCCGGTTTCGTAATGACAAATATTATGATATTTTTTTACCTTTTTGACTTGTTCATTTAGTACGAAATGTGAATACATGGTGTACAGAGTTGGCTGAGAAGGAAAAGATAAAAAATCCTCGATATTTCTAGATTCAAGCTTGCGAAATATATAGAAAAAATCAAAATTGGTTGATTGATTTAAAAAAACCCGGATATTTATCGATAAAGTCAAACAAAATCACAAACACCTTATATAATGAAGTATTTATATAAAAAATATTTGATGATTTTCGTAAAAACCATGATGTTATCGAAGCCTGACATACATATATTGAAGCGATGGAACGTGGAGCTTTTGGGAAAGCCTACCCCACACTAGAATAGATTGAAATCAAACTGTGGTTGACTCCATTTGCAATGGCTTCTTTGACATTTACCACTTGAAGGCAGAGCACATCTTGGTTTTCGTTGGTAAAAACGAAGGAATTTGGAGGATAAGCATATTCCATACGACCCTTCTGGTCTGCAATGCATAGATATTAGAATAGAACTGAAAATACTTACTGCTTGTATCCGGCTTCGACTGACTATTCGGTGAGGTGGCCCAATTCACTTTCATTTCCTGTAAAGAAACCAAAATTTTTAATTAAGTAACAGAATACTAGGAAATCGAGATTAAACATGTCAATTGCTAATTAAGTAATTGGCTCATGAGCCCAATCAAAAAACTTTTCGTGGTTTACAATGCAAGTATAAGCCATCGCACATCAGAGGATCGAGCCTAGTATTTCATACGGATTGTAAGCATTAAGCATAGAGGACTTGTTGGTGTTAGGATACATTTGCTTTTAACAAGAACTGATGATAAATTTCATTATAAAAGCGAGGCTTGAAGTACAAGAAGCACGCTCTGGTTGGTGCATGCTAGACGAGGCAGGCACTTCCATAGAGAATAAGTGGAAAATTCTTGGCACAGACAGAGCTTTGTATCTCCAGGATTATACAATATTCAATAATTATGGGGAGGCAGCCGAGGATGAGATTCTCCATCCTTTTGTGCCTTCCATTCACTGCACGAAAAAGTGAATCTGGACTTAGGCAACAAAAAAGCAAATAAAAAAATACAAAGGAAAACCAAGAAAGGCTACACCACCAAAATAAATGTTTTAAATCTCCGGGACACAATGTGAGGGAAAAAAATACAAGTACCAAAGCAGGGAAGTAGCTCGAAAAGGACTTAAAAGAGCAGAGCGACTATGAGGAAAAAATTCAGTTTCGCCATTAATGGCTATCTCCATCGAAAACAATGCAAAAGATATATGTTCAAATTGCGCCAAGGAGAATCCAGTGTCTCGCTCAATATAAAAAAGACCTTCCGGGAACCTCTCCGGGTGGTAACGAGAAGCAAACCCGCATTCCTGTACTTTCCTCAAAAATTTCATACAAAAACTTTCTCTGCTTTCGTCGTGGGGTTGTTGGAGAGGCTTGCTGGGCTGAGGCTACCCACTCGACTCGAGGCCCAACAGAATACATCCATACACTCTATTATACGCCCGACCGTCAGACAGACATTTATTATACCCATTGCAGCTACAATCTTCCTCTATTCAAATGCACACTACATTCCCAACATTAAACCGCACGCTAGAGTTCTGACTCATCCCAAGTTCAACTGTCCCCCACCAGGCCAGTGGCAGCTGAGAAATGGCCCGTTTCAGATCACCTCAAACGCATCCAAGCAGAAGTTTACCTCGTTGTTCTAATGAACATATGGCAACCTCAGCGCTCTTCCTCACATTTGTACCACTCGCTAAATCCATGTTTGACAAACATTACCTACTTTAAGAAGAATTGTTTCAAACCCGTCAAAGTTCGCTACTTACTGCTCAAATCAATTTCTTCTGGACCTGGTTCAAGGCCTAATTTTGAATTCCGCGTATGCAAGCACGACGAATGTTAGCCTACTTATCTAAGTTCCAATATAGACGGTACATGAACAGCATAAACAGCGTATTTCGCTACTGTATTCATGCGGGACTTGCTCCAGAAAACTCCTTAAGTCAATTCAGCAACTGTAGGAATGCGGTTGGCTTTGGCCAATATGTCGGAATTTTAACGTTTGGAAACCAAGAGCTACTAAACAATAGGAAGGGCCCCTTCTAGAACTAAGTGCCGTGTAGTTTAGTTCCACCACCGGAGCTAGAAATATACGTAGGGCTCACCATAGAATCCTAATGTAAAATTAAAAGGACTCTTGAGCTCCTGAGATGCTGGTCGGATGTTTACAGAGTAAAAAAAACTCCGTTCTGCCAAAAAGGAACCACAGTATCTAGAACCCCAGTATCCCATTGCTTTAGAAACCAACCGAGGAAATAATTCTCGTAACTCAAAAATTGAATTTTGGATTCTTTGGGCTACAAGCGTACCAAGTTACGTCTAGAGTTTCTCGCTGGCAAGCGTGCATCTACTCGAAAGTTCTGAAGCATGCCATCAAAATTCGTATTTCTCAAGAGACAAAGTTTAAAAGCCAGAGGTATATGGTGAAAACCAGTCTCATTTCCCGCTTAAAAGCATGCTATCAATATCAAATGAGCTCTGCCATCAGCTCGATATGTCAGAGATAGGAACAGACATTCTATTTAACCCTTACGAGAAATAATTTTTCCGCAATGCAACAGAAAGCAGTAAAACCCAACCCACCGCGTACATCTTCCATGAAGGGAAACACATAATACTGCCGTAAACAAGACCAATGAAAAATGCATTATTATCATAACATGTAGAATTAACCAGACTCAAACTATAGAATTTGAGAATCTTGTTTCGTAGTGGTGAATATTTAATGGCTGCTTCGCGAGGCACAAAATCCACAGTGAATTCTCAATTCCCAACAAGGTTGGAATTTCTCAATTCTTGTTACAGAATGAAGAACGGAAACAGGAACCAGTTCCAAGCATCCTGTCCACAATAGAATCGCCTTGGGGATACAGTTTGCAAAACAGACCACCACAATCATACTCCAACGTACTACCGCACCAGCAGAGACAGAATTTGATCAATTAGACCTTAACTCAATCCCACAGACCTACATTTCACCCAGATCATGTACAACCTAGCAACTTAGGCGCTTCTTGGCCGCCTTTGTGTTTCCGAGACATTCTCTGGTTAGCCAAACAGTCTACCTTACTGTTGTTAGGTGCAAAGAGATGATAACGCAGTGGATTCCAGCGGATGACCATGATTCACAATTTCACCATAAATGTCGATACTGAAAATCGTTTCTCCTCGAGGTAAGTCATGAAAACGGAGATTCTAGATATCTGAACTCTGAACCCGTTAAATTGCTTCTTTCCGCCTAATACAAAAACATTTGACTTATAGAAGAGCAACTATTCGCAGCACCATGGCCGACCACTTTTAAGGTACCTAGCGGGAAAAGCTGGATGAAAGAAAGCAAACAAAAAATGGAACTATGTAGGCAAGACTCAACTTTGAACCAAATCAACTGAGCAGTTTGGTCTGAAACAGCTAAATCCAACTGCTATAAGCCAGACAAGTCCGGAGTGGAGCTGACCAATCCTATCATAAAATCGGGTAGTGCGGATAAAGTGCCAAAACATCTCGCAAAAACATCTTCCCAAGAATATAGAAGCAGATTTAAGTGGTGTAGTGGAAAATGAGTTGAAGAGATGTACTTAGTTAGCATAGCCAGAGACCATTCTGTAGATTTGGAGGAAAAAAACATGAAATAGGATTGGGTAGAGCCGGTGGATGAAAAACTGTTGAGATAAGATCCTCCTCTATATTCCAGACCATGTTCCAAATGTTGAGAGCAATGCTAAATGTAGACAAAGCAGCAAAAACGCCACGAGTTTTGCCAAAACTACAAGAGTCATCACATAAAGCGTACAAGACTTGACTCCACCCTCCTTCAGCTTATCAGGAATAGTCCAACATTACGTCTTCCCTTCATTTATTTGAGAAACCAAAACGTTCACATCCACCAATGGCCGTCTACTGGTGTGAACTAATTTACTTTATTTAAGTTCACAGTAAAAGAAAGGAAAACACAAACCCCCGTTACGTCCGACCTCAATGGCGCCCTCCGTCTATTCATAGTTCCATAAGCTGTAGTATGCTGTTAAAGCGGGAACCGCAAAACTAAGTTACATATCTTCTATTGCTCGGGTACATTGACTGTACCACTACTTATATACCAGTAAGATTAGATTAGGGTTTTAGGAAACTCTGAAATGTAAGTCACATATTTCACATAAGTGAATCAGTACAATGCACGAGGACCAATTGTACGCAATTGATGTAAATAGAATCCTCCGGTTATGTGACTATCCCGATATTGGAATATGCTTCGTAATTGTGGGTCGGATCCACTGAAAGTTGGACAAGGTCATTCAGCCCACGTCGCTTCCCACACGGAGCAAACTTGATGAAACATTATTAAGGAAAATTAGATTAGTGAGGCTCAGCAGAATGATTCCTGAGCTGGAGTAATGAACGGGAGAGAGTGAAATACGTACCTACGTACACTTGCATAAGAGGAAGGCTAAGCAATAATTGAGACGGAGGGCATTTGCGGAGGGTAAGCATGGAAAAGACATTCGCTTTGTTACCAAAGCAAGAGCTGAGATTGTAATTCCACTTCATTTCATCTAAAAAACATAGACATTAGTAATGGAATGTTTTTGTTTTTGATGCCCGTAATTAAATGTCTAGAATTCTTTAGCTGCCGGATACTTTCTACCTTGTTTTCCTTTGGCAGCAACTACAAGAAAGATCATAAACAAACATTCCAATCTCATCTTCGAGCAACTTCATGCCATGCTAGAGCAATCCGCTGCGGAACAGGGAATTATGCGGTAGTTATTGCACGTGGGTGGACGGACGGCCGTGAGACGGCCTCTCCATTATTGCTTCCATCCCAAATTACTACAAAGTCTGAGGTAATATTTATTCCATTTCTTGGAGCCCGATAAAAAACGTGACCTGGCATCAGTGAGGCAGGGTGAAAGCGAAAAGCTCGGAGAAAGTTCTCCATTGATGCAAATTATGAGTTCAGTGTATTTGTTCGGCTGTGCTGCCTTTATGTCAATTCACGGCGACTGCAGAAGCAATTATTGGATGTATGGAGAGACATATGGAAACGGAAGCGACGCGTAAAACAACTCTATGAGAAACCAAGTGGAAGATTAAAAATGTCTCTGTGTTCCGGCAGAAGAGAAAGCGAACTGACGGTTTCAAGCTTCAGGACCTCCTGTCGACTTTTTCTATATTACAGCATGCTCTCTTCCCACATACATACAATGTCTTATTTCTATTAACAACTCGAGCCGTCATTCTTAATTGTCCTCTCTTAATGAACAACGGAGCTTAGCGTCCTTAAATAACAAAAACAACCAGAGTTCGATAGCAAGTACAAGGAGCATGGTACTTTTGAAATATGGTCTAGTTAAGATCCAATTCTAATCCCTAGACATACAAAGCACTCATGTATAGCACTCTGCTCTAAATAACATGTTAGATTTTCCAATAATGTCTGCTCTCATTTTCAAAAAGCAAATGAAAAAGTATTAGAACTACTTCGAGTATCAGACTGAATTTAGTCTACATGTGGATAGCACAGTGCAGAACAGCTCAAATTTAATGTTCGAGGAAATGCGTATGTAGGGATTATTCATACACAATATAATCACAATAATAAAGCGAAAATGATTCACTGGCTCATTCATAGTAATACACCCAATACCCCCAGACAGTTCAGAGTTGATGACAATTCATACCCGACACATTGATTAGTTACTTAGCAACTGCATTGAATTTAATTGTACAAAAAAAGTGCTACATAAATGTATTTCAACCAAATATAATTAAATTAAACGTTTATACGTATAGCAATGTTGTGCGTACGGGGTTAGGAATTTCTTTCACAATGAAGTATCCGTCTTCTAAATTCTCAATTTTCTACATACGACATATGAACTGTCAGGTTGCTGTTGGCGAAGACAGGGGTTTGCTAATCCTAAATTTTTAATTCACCAAAAAGTCCGTGCTGAGATTAATGGGATACGTAAGTACGTTAATAAAAGTGTTGACAAACGAAATAGACGGAAGAATAAAATAAGCATAAAATGTAGAGGCACCGAGGGAGAAGATCGTTACTCTTCTCTACGATTCAGTATTCGAGTAATTATAGAAGGGAGCTTCCAATTCCCCATCGCATCAGATAGTAAATGTAGGATCTTAAATTCGTGTGGGTAATTTAAAGAACGTCCATTATAAAACGCAGGATACTATAGGTGCACTGAACCTTGAAAATAAACGATTTTGATAAACTTTACTGTAATGGCGTGTAATTTTTATGCTTTTTGGCACTCCAGATAAATACTTGGGAGTTCCCGTATCTGAATACAATGTTACACTCTACTTGTTCGCTTAGTTCAATTTAGAACTGCCACAAACCTCTAGAAACTCATCATGATAAGAAGTTGGTGAAGCAGCAAAGAACACACAAAAAGCTATACCCTGCCTTGGAAGAGAGGATAAAACCTTTTCATGTAAATTCAGTATTTCTTAATTATCCTGTTCACTAAATATCGGCTGTGGAAACAGACACACTACAAAGCTGTAATAAATACAATTGAAACGAGGCTTACATTCATAGCAAATATGCCAAAAATATTCAATAATAGTTACTTAATAAAACTCCTCCTTTCGTGCTTGACCTCAACATTTAAAAAAAACTCTGCTTACATTCCGCTAGATGAGGCTAGATTGGAAATCAAGTCATTCGATTGAATTTACTATTGCGAAGTAGCTTTATACCAACATTATTTTACTATGGAAAATTATTAAATAGAGTGAACCTGTTTGCAGTGGAACTTTTCCGTAGACTGCTGATCATAATATTTCAAAAAATCCAACAGCTTTAGCTGTGCCAAAAACACGGTATTAAATAGATGTAGAAGTGAAATTGGTAACAACCGTCAGAGGAAACTGAAATAACTAAGAAGCTATAAGGCAAGTCTAGACCGAAGCAACTCTCCACCATTATATTACTACAACAATGGCTACTTAGAAAGTTGAAAAATAGAGCTTTAGTGGGAGTAAACAATGGGTCTCTGAGTTCGTAGAGGAACACAAGTAATTATTATGGTCTCGTAAACTGGAGACTCCGTAGAAGCACGTCAGAGCCTCTACAAAGTCAACATAATAGGAGGGGAATGGAATTGAAAATAGATTAAAACTATTAATAATGTGTTGCCGCAGAGGCCTCTACCCATAAACATGAATGCAAACATTATGCATGCTAATGAGATATGAGATGAAGGCTGGTGCTGAGAAGAGGTCTCCAAGAAATACAGGGTTGGAGTTGGAAGTTGACAGGGGCCATAAATTCGTACGCGACTACACGACCAGCACTTCCGAGACTTTGGGAGAAAGGGAGAGGGGAAATGCACGGAAATCATGCGAAGTCTCTGGGAGTGGTGGGAGATAATTTAAGAAAGGCTGTAGTGCGATTTAATCAGCGGATGTTCTGGAGCCTAGGAGGAGGCTGACATTATGATTTGAGTCATTGTCCCTCCCAATGACGGGAATAAAAGAGCGGAATGGTGTTGCTCGTGGCACGTAAGGAGGACCAATATTCATCAGGTGGTGAATGTTTGTTCTGGAGAAAGCGAGGGGAAAGGAAATCAAGAGAACTTGAGGAAACTTTGGCTGTATGGAAGATGTCAAGGACTTGATAGGTAGGCACTCCTGAGCCCAACGGCTCCTGCCTACGACCCTCATGTAATCAAAGGAGCATGCGGTCCTCCTGGTGATGAGGCAAGTCGGGCTATTCCAACTCCGGCTCTCGCTCTATGTGTCTAACCACAATTAATCATTGATACCTTCATATCTGTCACCTGCACCCAGCCAGACTGAGGCCTGAATCACTTTCCCAGCTCAGACCTACCGACGCCCCTCGTCAAATGTCAACAGCATATCAATCTCCTTCCCATTACACGTCCTTCTACATCCAGCCTTTCTATTTAAATTCCGGTCTAGGCCGCGTATTCAGGAGGGAATGACAGCCTAGATGGAGGCCGGGTATCTGTGACATAGGCACGGCCTTCCGCTCCACTCCCATTCCTAGCCTCGGCAGCTACTTCAAATGGTCATATTGTAGACACAATTTTCCCTTGATGTAGGGCTTTGAGTGCAGAGGGTCTCTGTGGGGAATATAGAGGGAAGATGTACCGCTGAATGGTGTAAATTTTTAATGACTGCTTGATGGCTGAGCTGAGCAGCAGTGGGATCTTGGATCGACTCCCTCTAATGTTTAAAGGAGAGAGCCGGAGATAGAGTGCAATAGATCTCGCTCAGTGCAGGCGAGGCCGGAGGAAGAGAGTCAGGATTGATAGGAAGGCTTTTTACTCAAGCTTTTAGATTTTAAGAAGATTTCAAATGGTCCAGCTTGAGCCAGGGTCTCCGGGGAACGGACATGCAAAGAAAAATACTTTGACAAGATTCCCTAGTACGCTCCCCGCCATCCGCCCAACTGCTGGGCTCCTTTCTGCTCCTGCCTCACTACCCGCAATATTCATTTCTGGAGAGAGATAATCCGGCCACCACAACCACTCCATCTGCACGGCGGAGATGCTAGCTCCATGCTTGGGCCTGATAACCGTCTCTCTCTCTCAACTCCTCCGCACAGACAAAAAGAGACATTTTTGCTAAGTGTAAGTAGCTGGGAGGAAGGCGGTGGATAATGAACATCTTTATAGTCTGGCTGGGGAAAGGAGGTCTGGCTAGAAGAGAAAAGTACAAAGAAAGGCATTGGGCTGAAAAGACACCAATTTAGTCAAGATTAGAGAATGGGAACGGTGGCGTTGGCAAAGGAGTTGGGCAAAGTAATGACAGAGAATATGAGAAGCGAGAGAGATGAGAGGGAGGGAGCACAAAGAAAAGACTCAAAATGTGTGATATTTCGATAAACAAAAGATTATTTTACATCATTATAAAACAAAGTAGAGCAGCGTCGAGCTAATTGCCCGAGAAAAAGATCAGGCGACAATCTCATAATTATCTCAACCCCTTTGTGTAGGCCGTATTAGCTTATGCAAGTATATTTACGAGGAAAAAGGCCTCATCAATTCAACAGCACAGCATATTTACAAAACTTGGACGGCTCAACCCATTCCTTCTTTCTCTCCAGTGCACAGGATATTATCTCATAGGAATGCTTAGGTAATCTACGTATTTAAACAACAATATGAATCATTTTGATCGTCTAAACCAAACTTTTTCAAATGGACCTTAGCAAAAGGAACATGTACTTAAATACGTTACGTTTGAACTTGGGAACCGAAGAAGAAGCGTTTCAATATATTTAGTTATTAACCAGAAAAGGGATTATTTCAGATCAGAGCACTGTTGTATAATAGAGCAATTGAGATATGATCTCAACAGGTACTTTCACTTCAACTTTCACTTTCTCCCATAGTGGCTTCTACACTAAACTCGTTGAACAAAAACCTATTATTCTCATAGAGTCAAATGTAGGCTCTACATTATGTAAAATAAGTGTTGACTGGACATTTATCATCCTAATACTTTAATGCCACTTCTAAGTCACCAAAAAGCTCCAGGACTGAATTTTGAATTCTTCCAATTCCTAATACAGAGCTTCTACTTCGCTTCTGCTAGACAAGATAAATATTTGTACTTATTGGAGACTAACACCAAATAATTTAAATATATTCCTTACAAATCGGCGATGAATTTTCTCAGTAAGTAGTTACTTTCAGTTGAAGGTGTTACGCCAAAACGTTTCAAAACGGGGCTATCGCACACACTGTCGCGAAGTCACCTTCTTGGCGGTTAGTTCGCATTAAAATTAAATTAATTCGTAAAAGTATTTACGCCCCTATTTTTATGGAGGAAAGTAAAACTTGGCGTGTGGTAGTTATTACTACTCTAACGTACTTTACGTAAAGTGTGCAGAGAGCAGGTACACATGTGTTCAGGTTAAGTATTGAATAAAACGAAAACCTACATAGTATGTAAAACAGAACAGAAATTTGCAATATGCAACAAATAAAGAATATGTGTCTGCTTTATAGTTGCATGGATCGTTATTATTGAGAGGAATTTTATCTTCTCGTATAAAACAGCGACTCTTTCCCATTTGCCGATTTAATACATATGACCTGAGTGACGAGAAATTACAATAGGTACTAAATAACCAGTCGGAAAAGTGTCTTCGATTGTTCGTGTCATGCAGTACAACCAAGGAGTCGAAGGATGTAAAACTATCTTAGAGTATAACCAGCTAAATGTTTCCTCTGTCTATCTGTTCATATTTGTATCTGTGTAGGTGTCCAGATTTAAAGTTTGGTCAACACCAACCTTCAGAAACGTATTTCGTAGTGTATGCATGCAAGTGTGAAATTCGGTGAATTGGATCCTATCCTAGTTTAATGACTGAGACTGATTCGGACGCTGAACTTGCTTTATTATTGAATAACTAGTTGAGAGTAGGTGCGGCCGAAAACTAGGAGGGATAATAGAGGGAATTGAGATACATTTTTCATGGTTCCATGCATGTAGACGTGGATAGGACGGAAGCAGGTAGGGAAATGTCATGAATGAAAAGTTGAGAAAGTGGAGGGAAGGGAGTGAGTGTGAGCGTGGTTGGGCTGAGGGTTAGGGATAATTTTATTCATAGAAAAGGGCAGAAAGGAGTGAGTCTTTGTGCGGAAGCGGAGCGGGATGACAGAGAAGCTGCGGAGACGGTGCATAATGTGGGCCCGAATTGGGTCGGTTACCTTTGTGGGAATAAAAGGGAAACTTTACTTACTCTTCTCCGCCCATGCCCTCGCACTCACTCCTCCAATTCTAAGATCTTTTAAGATCGATTTGAATACAAAAATTGATTCTCGGCCAAACATAAAGTTGGCAGGAGAGATAAAGTAGGGAGAGGAAAATAATCCAAAAATATCTTTTCTATCAAATCAACTGTTAAAACGAAAGCAAGAGGTTGAAAGAAGAAATATTTTTTCAATAAACGAATACACCCTATGGATGGCTTTCCTGTTCCACATGACGGCGTCTTCTCATCTCGTCCGATCCTCGCTTTACTTCATCCGTACGACCCTGCCTGCCTTTTCTCCGTTCTAATAGGTTTCATCCACTCATTCCAACCAACTCCCTTCCACCCTTTTACTCCGCTCTCATAAAACACGAATACTATAAATTCTGCTTTCAGCATTTCTCCACAAATATCCGTATCTATCATTCCCAAGGAGTTGAACGGGAACGGTTGCATTTGAACCTCATCCAGTCCTTGAGCTATTACCAATTCGGGACTCGACCTCCATCTCCCCATCCAAACTCCCCGCAAGACTTTCACTTTTCACCGCTTTCACTCAAAGATCTGTCTCGTCTAAGAACCAATTCTACAGCCGATTTCACCATTTCAAAAAATGAGGTCGTCAATCCTTCCAAAAGACTCAAGCAAGGACTGGGACCACGTAACGAGAAAGTTGGTAAACACCTCAGAAAACTCAATATTTTCCCTTTTCCGAAGAATCTAACCTAACCTACCCAAAATTAAAACAACCTCATTGACAAATTTTCTAAAAACTTAACCTTACCTCACTGCAATGCAATCAAAGGACTTTCAATGGGCGTTTACCATGAATATTTTCCAAATTTCTCCATGGGTGTTCATTGTGTGAACCCCAATCCATACTTCAACTGAACACATCAGCAGTGTTTGCTTAATTGGTTAGTTAAACTGAAATCCTAATACTTGCTACTTATCTGTAGCACAACTTTTAGTTGGTGAACCGTTTGGAATCTATTGTTACCCACCAAACGCTGTTCTACTCCCGGAAGGGCCAGGAAGTACTCAAACGAGAGTAGATCATTTCGACAACAAACAAAATAGGTTTTAGGCAAGACTCGTAATTGAGAGTGAGTATGAGCAACGACAGGAGCCACATTTGAATCATTACATCAAATGAGTGTGTAATACAACCATCCTGCATCCAAGCGTTGGTCCTTTTAGTCGCAATGATTCTTTTTATTATTCCCTGAAACACTGTAGACGTAATGAGTATTGGGTTGGTGACAAGCCAGACTCATGTGTTTTTCAGGTGGAGAAGGCGGGATTTGAACGGCCTAAAGGAAGAGCTGGAAGGACTAAAGTAAAATGCCCAGTGTTGCTGTAATCAGTCCAGTAGTGACTCGGCCGTGGCTCGAGAAGTTAAACGGAGAGGAGGGAAGTCTCCTGCATTTAATTGCTGGCGGAGTTTAACGAAGAATGGTCTGTCCCCACGGGGCCGGAGCAGAGGACATAACCAAGTCTAACTCTGTTTATGCACTTTTTTGTCCTGGCCGGAGTGTACACATGAGAAAGTTTTCCCATTATGCTAATCAAAGAGGATGAGAGGAGAAGGAGTGAGAAGCACTCTCAAATATCCGTATTTTTTAAGATGCCCCTCGTTCCCCATTTCCTAAATATTGTTTCTCTTTCGCTGGAGCTCGATTATTCTCTGAGTTTCCCAAATTCTGATTCTGAGCTCCACACACATAGGCCTTCCACATCCTCCGTCAAACATCAAACCCCGCTTCCCAACTTCTATTGAGTTGTGAGCATAAGTTTAGTTGAGAATCTTCAATTTCTCCTCAATTCTTCTACACGGTTTACTTTTACTCCCTTGTATGTTCTACCTTGTTACAATCAGGATATCTATCACTCAAAGCAGTTAGAAACTCTCTCAGCCGTTCACTCGATGTAGCTATAAGCTTTAACGGCATTGTCAGGATTCGATAAAGATTTCTGCCTCGGAGATGTTACGTCGCGCACTAGGCACTAAATTCGAATTGGAGATAAAATCGCAAATATGGACACTCAGGCTTCCTATGAAAAATAGATACCTTGCCCGAGTTTAGTACTCCTATTCAAAGCATTTCCATAGAAATGAGATCCTTACGTTTACATATGTGATGTCCTACGGTGCACACTCAAGCTCCATATTGCTTCCGTACAGCGGAATTCTGAATCCACATATTTCTGCCCTATAAAAACGACAGGCTTAACTAGAAAGATGACGGGAAACAGTGGGTTCGAGTTTAAGCCTCGAGCCAACTCTGTTACAGGCAATTAGAGCACCCGTGTCGTAATGAGCCTAAAATTACATTACCAATACGACGTTCCCCACATGCAAATTTGAAGGTATACATGATTCTATTGCATTCCCATTACAGAACTTGGGATACTATAAATGGAATGCAGTTTAGTAGGCCATAAAGCAGAGCTTCACTCAGCACGCTCAAGGTAGGAAATTAAAAGGGAGAAATTGAGCTCGTGCAGTTGCTATCTTTGGTGCTTCCGGGTGAAGCTGGTGTTTGATAAATACTGGAGTTGGTCACATTCCCTGTTCTTGGGAGATGTAAGAAAGACAAATGAAGGGAGAGTCCGGGTAGTAGTAGCGAGGAGGTGATAGCATCTTGGACATTAAATGGGAAACTACTTGAATCGGGACTAGGAAGGAAGCGAGGAGAAAGTACAAGCCCGGGTTGTACTTTACTTTGATGTACACATAAAAATACATACGTGAATACATGTACAGAACTACATAGAGCCGACTTAGAGGAAGACCTAGAAAGGCCCATCCCAATGAGAAGGTAGAGAATAAATCCACAGCCCGTACATGCCCCTCCAGCCTCAACAACCCAAATCCCCAAATTCGTGTGGAGCAGCAAAAAAAAAACCTAAAAAGATGTGAATCCTAACCACACTGTACGAAAAAATTCGGGAATAAAGCGCTAGGCGGCTGTCTCTTTTGCAATGCCAGTTCATCGCGCATTCTGCACTGCTGCTGGTACGTTCCGGTATTTCTTCAGAGCAAATCCTTAGGCAAATAATACAGTTTCGACTCGAGCTCCACAAAGAAAAGTGACTTTGCCCAATCTTTCCTCAACTTTAGTCCTTGGCTCACCTTCACCCACTATTTACAGTCAAACTTTTCTCTAAAGAGTAATAGTTTAAAACTCTCAAGTGTACATAACACTTTCAGGTCGTCCTCATTATACAACACAGAGGTCTGAGTCAAGAGAAGATAAGTAGATTGCATCAATGTAATTTGGACCAAATGCCAAACTATGTACACTTAAAACTCCTGAGCAAGTTACTTAATCGTTTCTGAGGAAAATTGACAGTCTGGGCTGGGCCCTTCCCTGGCATCGCAGCAATGGGCTGACATTCTCCTAAAATTCAACGCTGTAGAGCCACGAAACGGTAGGAGATATTGAGGCAATACCGGCATCAACTGGCTATGTTATCTTCTGGGTGTGGAAAAACAGGCATAATGATAAAATTATGCAGTTCATTAAGCAAAGGCAGGATTATTCTTTCACCAAGTTCAACAATTCATCTTTCCTGGCGAAAGAAGGGGAGAGTTTAGATAGTTGGACGTTTTCAATTTCTGTAACGCAAGCAATCGACCTTAAAATTGATTTCGTGTGTCAGTATAGAAAACCCAGAAGTCACTTGTACACAAGAAAATAAATAAGGTATTTGTAAATAATCGCTTGTCTACATAAAATCAGTTGATGACCTGTAGTAGAGTAAAGTTACTTCCTTTTCTGCCAATTTTAAAGGCGATCAAATCAGCAGCGAACGTTCAAATTATTACGCAAATATTCCCTTGGAAATTCATGATTTGACGCAACAACCAATACTGAAGAATGCACCTATTTATCAAAGATTAGCGGTGAAAAAAGTCTATTAGTATCGGAAGTAACGGGAGCACACTCAAACTTACGCCGAGCCAAAATTAATAATATATTCAATCAAATTCATGTCCTCTGAAAATTGTGATTCGATTTTAACTGGCTTTCGACTTCACTTACAAGAGAAAACATTATTTTCAAAGGTTCACATATTTCTATTCAATCTCGAATTAGGTTTGGCACCGAACCAAGAATTCACATGCATATAAATTATTAACCATTGTGTCTTGCACAATAAGCACGAGGATTAAAACTTCAAAAACTATGAGAGCAAAAAAGCTATGATTTGAAGTTGGGCATGAAGCGGAATTGAATTAGGCCGAACACAAAAGAAGTGTGTATGTTACGTGAAAATTAACCTCGGCACAACCACATCAAATAATAGCTCTGCATCACTACTAGCGGTTAGCAACACGTATCAACTCCACTCTGGGTCAGATTTTCAAAAACGGCAGTAGATATTGGCAAGGTTAGTGTAGTCCGTGGAACAAGTTACAGGATTTCTATCGAAAACAACTTTCTCCCGTTCCCTTTATAGACAACCCTTTATAGGGTTACGGACGCTCTATGGAAATTCTCCTATACCGCCAAAATCAAGAGAATGGTTTTCGAATCTCTCAACTTTCACTGCCGTTTCAGTGTTGATTATACCCATAATTCTATTCTTATTCACACCAGATAATCCAATAAACCTTTGCCTTGTGGACTTGACCAAAACAGCAAGATAGAGATTGGAATAGAATCGTATTTTTACGGATTCACGCCAGATTGACTACTTACTCTTTTGATTACTATTTGAAATTGTTTTATTGCTGCAATTACATATGTATATAGCAAGTACTTAGCGTACTCGAGTAACATTAAGACAATTCAAACACCTTTCGCTTCCCGTACACTATCACATCAATGAATACGCTGAGATGATATTACGACACGACGTATGCCCTTTAACAATAGCTTGTCACTTGTCTCATCTAAGCAAGCACTTAGCATTACTATCTTCAGAACAATAAAAAGGAACAAATTCTTGGAATCGGATACACGCGCATATTTACTTCCTACTTAAAACTGGCCCTGAAGTTCCCTGTAGTGTACAAGAGGAAACGGTAGGACGGAGTTCCAGACTCTGCAAGAGTCGTAAAAAGTTTTGTAGAAACATAAAATGGTATACATGGCAGGGAGGAAAGAAGCTCGAGCCCGCTCCCAGCTCCTTCTCTATATCTGATACAAATGGGAGTGTGTCAATTTAATTAATGTGGAGCAAGAATTGGTTGGAAGGAAGAGCGGATATAAATTGTGAATTTTCAGTGCCGACTGAAAGAAGCCCACCTTGGCCCAAGAGTGTCATTTGAGATATAATGAGAAGGAAAGTAGTGTAGTGTAGACGGAGGCGAGAGAAAGCGGAGTCTCTGAACAAGGGAAGAGGAATAGCGTGTAATAAAAATTTTGGAATGTGTCTCTAATTTTCTCACGCCTTTGGGACTTGATTAATTAAATCTAATATGAACCATGTCGCAACAGGGTAATTACAGAGAAGTATCTGTCGGAAGGCCGACTAGGCCCGTCTATAGCACAACCACCACAGAGGGAAGATTGAGCAAAGTAAACGGTTCCAGGCCTGTACGTCTTAGGCCAACCAGAACTGACGCCATCCTCCGCCCATAGGAACTCACTGAGTCAAGCGGTCTCACAATGCTCGAGTTAGGCTCCGAACTTACTACCACCTGAATAAACAGAGATAGAAGAGGGAGAGAGAAAGTGCACTCGGCGTCTCGTCCAACTTCACTAACTTAAGACAAACCATCTATCCAACCCGTCTGTTTGATCATGCAAAGCAAATGAGATTAAAACAAGATTGAATTCAATGCACAGCTCCGTCAATTCCATGTCATTCCCTGATAAACAGCACATTTCGCTCTACACTCTCCACGCGCCACACCTAATGAGCACAATGGAACAGCTTCCACGAATTAGTCAGCCTCACCACTGCGTCTAACCCCAGCTATAGCGTATTGTTAACGCTTAAATCCTTAATTACGATCAATTAGTGGAAATAGTATTTATTACCGTAGTCTAATCCATTGAGAGCATTGGCTGAACCTAATTAGCTGGAAGGGAGGATTTTAGAATTTGTACTGGTCATAAATTCTTAACGATACAATGTTATGAGCCTGGGTCGAACCAAATATAAATTCTTAACTACTACAGTAGTATACAATGCTATGAATGACCCCGGTTTGAACTAAATAAGTTATTTCCTTAAATCGGAGCAAAAGAGGCTAAAAACATACATCCGATCATCGGCGCAAAGTCTCGTGTCATGTTTCATCATCATAAACATATTTAAGCTTATCTAGCAGCCTTTATATTTCCAACATCAGTAGAACTTTTGAGAATTAGATATGTACTTTTCTAGTTTCCATGTAGGAAACTTGCAATTCTAAACTGGGACAATTCCAGAATTACAACACGATTTAAACTGTAGACTGAAACCTCTAATTTTTGGAAAGCATGATAGTTTATTAAGAAGTACGGTGAAGTTATAATTATAATTAAATTTTAAAGCGTAACATTGGGTATTTCAGCGCATTCTAAGACCCCATTCAATTTCAAGTTGTCGTATTTGGTGGATACATACAGTAGAGACTGCGCAGCTTAAAACACCAATCACTCAACGCGATATGTTCGCTTTTCGACTTATTGGTACCTACTCAATAGAAGCAAGGCATACATACAAGGATTAGTTCTTGAGTAAAACAAATCCTAAAACCCTAAGCACTTTATGCTTGAGGAAGAGCGTCGCTTGAGCATTGGCTCGATAGTCAGGAACCCCTCGGAACATGCTATGGTAGACTCCATAACCCGTAAAGATAAGTGAATGTTGAAAAGTAAAGATTATGATAAATGACGAGCTTACCTATGACTGCTTGACATAATCTCATCATGCACACTTAAAACTCTGCCACTCAGAGGCATAATGACCAGCACAAGTGGGTGGTAGTGCCAAAGATTCCCTATCAATATTTGCACAAAGAGGATCACTTAAGTATTGATTTTTCTGTCGCCCCATCATCAATAAAGATTAATTCTTATTAGGAAGAAGGTAAGCAGGCCGAGCTCTGGCGAGAAATGGATGACACTTTCTAACGCGGAGTTGCACTCAAGTTATCTTAGAGAAACCTCCGTCCATTATTACACGTACTTGCGCACGTGGGTGAACGTTAAACTATAACTTGCAACTGGAAAACATGTTTAATAGCCAAGCAGAACAGACAAAGTTACGAAGAAAGCAATCAAAAAACACGTGTACAACGAATTTAACCATCGTAAATAGCTGTCGGAATACATATATACTTCTGGGCAACACTGCATAGAATCATAGAGCCACATTTGTTCATACTTGATATTTTTTTGTATTTATTTGTACAATACAATGCAATTTGTATGCTTCTAGATTCTGATGTAATACGTCAATTGAGAACACTGGACCCCCAATTAACTTAATTAGAATTAAGAAGCAGCTACGACACAAGGATTGAAGAGCTAGGTCGGTTGTCTTCTATTGGAAAAACTAGATAAGACGGAATAATTTCCAAACTTTGGCGAATTGACGACATAGGGGAATTAATCTGCTACACAAACAGCGAAGTTTGACCACGCAACGCAATGCCACGTGCCGCTTTACAGAAATAAATTATACAATTGACTGGCACTAATGAAAAATTCAGTTAAATGAATCGCAATGTAAGAACATGAGAAACACGATATCAATATTATCGTTGTGTACAAAGCTTAAAGCCAAGTTGTGCAATTCAGTCATTAGTTGAGTCGAGTCCAAGTTAGGACGTTTGGAGGAATTGCTTTTCTTTTCCGGATTATGCGGCAGAGATTATGGGCTATGGCTTGGATGTACGTATTCAAGTCGATCTTTATTGCGGTAATCATTTACAAGCTGTTGGAGCCTGTCGTTGAGAGACTTCTATCGCATATCCTTTGGCTTTGGGTGTTCACCCTGGGGAACTCCAAAACAACAGCATTAGCAAAAAGGCAATCGCTACTTTCATTGTTTTAAGTCAATCGGCGTACTTTCAGTATATACTATGGGCTTTCATTCGTTCAGTTCGACGTTATTCTTCGGTCCTTGAACTAATCAACAACCTTGAAACGTGTATCTATTCTGTACATTGTGTGCGGTAAAACAGTGATGCCTAATTCTTGTATAATCTGGAGTGCTCCCGAACAGGTTGTATCGAATTACTTGTGCTATGTCTATGTTACCAATTGTCCTTTCTGGCCATGATATGAACTGTAACCAACTTGTTAGGTAGGTATGTTTGGGTTACTACAATAGTATGCGTAAAAGAGTCAACTTAAGCCAGACAAACACAATGAGAAATATTTGAGACAGGAATCAGAGGGTTTTAGCATACTTTACATTGGAAGGCTTGATAGAAGAGAAATGCGGGATTGAGGAGAAAGCTCAAGTCAAGTGACTCGTGTGAATGAAATCTCATGAATTCTTAAAGCAGTTTGGTTAAACATTAAATTGAAACCATAAATCGATCGAGTGACACGTTTTGTTCAGACACATTACCTATCTACGTATCAAAGGACCTCCCGAAAGTTACAAATCCAATGCCACTAAAGTATATTTTCTTCCCCTTCCTCCAATCTTATTTAAATTTATCCAAATCAGTCACCGGTAGACAAATGCCTTTTTCATTCGTATTACTCTCAAAATGCATTCCCTCTACAAACACTAGTATTACGGAATTTATAGGGAGCTGATTCATGCTACATCGACATGCAATTACTAGAAAGGATTGGTGAAACTTAAACGAGGTATAATATCTCGAACGCAGTAATATTGACTTTTGCAGAACCACTGGACTCATTGAAATTTGAAATATTTACTTGGTTGGTGTTAAGTGTAAATATGATTCTACGAAAATGTTCTTTGCTGAAGAATTCCCTCGAATAAATCTGTCCTATTAAAACTTAAACCAACAATAATATTAGATATTCAATCCAATGCAACCATCACTAGCCTAACCCAGCCAATTTAACTTATTTTGACCAAAATGTGTGACGCCACTATCTAAAAATATAACTTTCCAGTGGAAACCTTTACGAATAACTTTTTTAAGTACGCCTTTTAGCTGAACCTTTTTCTATGTATTTTTTTACGGAAATTTTTCAATTGGAGCGTTTGCGAAGGAGCGTTTTAGCGGTAACTTTTACACGGGAATTTTAAAAATATAAAAAAAGTATGCGTTTAAAAACAAAAATGGATCACGGCAACTCTACTCTTGGCCTAGGCGTCCAAAGTCTTCTATAATATTTATTTATTCATTCATTGAAGCATAAGCCAATTTTGAGAGAAACTGTTGAACATTTAGTAAAATGCTATTGGTGTTGGAATTTTGAAAGGGAGTAGAGTCCGATTGTATAATTAATAGAGTTTAAGACTGGTTGAGAATAGGATGGGGAGAAAGCAGTGAAGTGGGAGACTGGATGAGTTGGACAAGGAAATGACATAAGAAAAGATCTGGGAGTAGAATTAAGTGCAACGGAGCGAGCGTCGTTGTTTGACGGTTAATGGCCAAGAAAATACTTGTGAACTTCTTTCACTTGTTTTCCCTACGTCCTTTTTCCCTTTTTCTTTCTTCCTTGTGTATTTCTTCTGCTCCTCTCCTGTCTGCAAAATAAATATTTACTAAACCGATTCTCCACTGGTATCGATTCCGAATCCCAAAGACCCTGCCTTAACACAACTCGTCCCATTACGGATGAGTCTGGAGGGGCTCAACGGGTCTCAACACATCCAGCTCGGCACAAAGACACCAAGTCAAAACAACTCTCCAACTCAATCATCAAATCAACTTCCTTCCCTCTTCCCACCACCTCCTCATTACCACAAACACTTCCTCAAGTTCATTACCAGCCAGACAGCCCAATCCCCATCACCTTCCCGCTCCGCCAACACACGACGCACCGTCCGTCCGCCTTCCCTTCAATTAACTAACTTTTTTGACAACCCAGCCCAAGCACAGAAAAACCCGCATCGCTGTCCATCTCCCATCCCACCAACAGTCAATCAATAGGTAACAAGCCTCTGCCGCTCCATCGGTATTTCCACCGTTAGTAAGGCAGTATCACGCAGTATCTAGGATACCGGGATTTTTTTTGGGCCCTGGAAGGATCTGGTGGAGTAAATATCGTGAAGTCGCCATGTAAAATCGGGTCATTTTTTGACATTTTGGATGCCGGGAAGAAAATATTTTTTTGCTTCACAAGCGTTGGCAATGCTTTTCTGCTTTGACCTATTTCGTTGTTTTTCCCTGGTTTTTAAGTTAGACAAACAAATGTGTCTATGGTTCAAGGTGATTCGTAACTTATATCGAAATAGGTGGCCTAACTATGACGTAACAAGAAAATACTTTAAGTATCACGGCTACCATCAAAATTTGAGCCAAGTGAATCCTAGATGCCAAAGTGTAAGGCAGCTGACCTGGTTAGGCTATGGGATGTTGGAGGTGCGGTGCGTCGGTTCGGTGTCAAATATAAACATTTAAGATTGCCTTGTGTCAATTCTCAGGTCCACAATTTATGCAACATGTAGGCGGAATAATTCCCGAGTAAAAACAGATGGGTAAGAAAATTGAGTCAATTGAACCAGGATTCCTTCCTAGGTTCAGTGCTTGGCACTGATTTGTAGGTAGCTAGTAAACTAGAGTGGAGAGTGAGTGAGAACTCAGAAGCTCTGCTCCATGAAGGAGTATGTAAATAGTAGAAGGGAATTTTAATTTTGTTTTCACTAAGCCTTAATTCAACTGAGGGAGTCTGATTCAGATTAGGTGCATTTGGGCCAGGGCAGGAGGCGAGCCGAAGAAAGCGTGGGATGGAGGATGGATTAGTTCCTAGTCGGAATGGGAAGAAATGAAGAAGGGACTGCTACAATTCACACCATTAATGAGAATAACTTGGCGGAGAGAGGAGGAACGTTCTAGTGCGGAAATCGGATGCAAATGGAAAAGTAGGAGCGGGAAGTGGAAGCCTGGCGTGTAAATGAGTCCGATTATGACATGAAGTGTTTGAAGAAGGTTTGGGTTTGTGTGCGGATAAGTAAGAGTAATTTGGATTGGAGACAGGAATTTTTAAGAGTTGGAAGAAGGGCGTGCAGAAGCAGATGCTTCTGGAAGTGAGTGGCTAATATTGAGAGCTTAGGAAGAGAAGAGCATGATAGTATGCTTGGAGAAACCAAAACTAATACTTTGGCTGAACATGGGGAAAATGAAGAAATGGATTTAGCTCCTTTCCCTCAATCTGCTCAAGAGAGACATAATTTGAGAATCATTCTGTTTGCTTCCCAGCCCACTCAACTCCCGCTTGACCTTGCCTCAGTGCCTGTCGCCTGGCCAGGCTCATAAATCCACAAAGTGTAGCAGATTAGTGGGTTGGTGGACGGGATGATAAGAAAGAATATTTGGAGGAGCGAGCGGACAGACTGAGCAGCTGGCAAGGCGATTTAATTGAACTTGTCGTAAAAGTGAGCAGTAGCTGTTCGTGTAGCCGGAGCGGGCGGCGGGTTGGTGGAGCCGCCTACATTGGGTACATGGGCTGGGGAGGTTGGGAGAAGTGGGGATATTTACATAGCTGATTGGAAGCATTTAAGCGTGCAATAAAAAGGAATCTTGGAGCGGATGATAGAGAAGGAAGGCGGACGTGATACGACTCCAACAACTTATTTCCTCTCATCAGGCAGGGAAAAAATAGAAAATGAAACATTTTTCCACTCCTGTCTCTTTATTGGGAAGTGAAAGGAGGAAAGGAAATGCACCAAAACTTCTTTCATCCAACTATTTGATTGAATTCTCCAACCTGTGGCGAAAAGCCGTATCTCGAGCTAAAACCTTCACTTTCTTTCTCTCACATGAGCATCAGTTGAGAGCCCATTTGAGTAATCTACCTAATCAATTCTCGTTCATTCCAAATTCAAGACCGCCTTGCGGAAATTCCTTTATATCTCTTTCACTCTTTCCCTCCACAACCCCGGCCAATTGAAATAAAACAGGAGGGCAACTACTGGGGTCGTCATGACGACCTTTTACGGCCACTCTACCACAGGCTATCCCCTACTCCTTAACCCCAGCTAGCTCGACTATGTTCATGGCTTACCCAATTAGAATTAGGAGAACCGACCTGCTCTTTGCCCGCACTCAACCCTCCCAGAGCACCACTACTGAACACCTTCCAGTCTGCCTCCTGTTGTCGTAGGTTTTGTTGTGGTACAGAACGGAAGTGCAGGGGAACCACACGTGGAGCAAGCTCTGGTCGTAAATTATATATGACTAAATTAAAAGGGAAGGGAAGTAGAGACAAAGGAAGACAACATAAAGTTTAACTGTATTTGGGGCCTGAGCTGGAGACGTAAGAATTAATGCGTATATTCAAGAAGGTGTTAGTAGGACTTTACATTTTTCTCAGCAGGCTGGCTCTGAGAGGAAGAGAAAAAAATGGTGAAAGTTTAAATTGCATGACGATCTACCACTTTCACATATATGTGAATAAACCGCTCCCTGTCATCTTCATGAGTCTCAAAAGAAAGTCAGGAAAAGGCAGATCCCCGCAAGTTGATAATTCTTGACTTCGGAAACTGTGCAAGAATGAGGCTTCCCCTTCCCCGCCCACCCATCTCAATGAGTGCTCGAGTGTTGGTCTTGCTCGTACACACATGGAAATGCACCACAGAGGCAGAGCGAGTGAGAATGCGGGAGAGGAAAAAAAGGAGCAAAATTTGAGCCAAAGGCTGTAGATTCTATTCGAAAGCAGAGCAGAGTTAGTTCCGCTAATGGACAACATGGGTTATTGTTCTTTGAGTTTAGTAGTCGGGAGAACGGAGTAAAAAAGTAAATATAGATTATATTCAGCACTGACGCTTATTCCATAATGCAATGACTTTTCGCTTACTACTGTCTCAGGCCCAACCAGAACTAACCCAGAGCTCCCTGCCATGGACGTCTCTATCCTTCCCCTTCTGCTGCTGCTCTCTCCCAGCCGAAGGACGGAGAAAGCCAAAAACTCATAAGAATATAACAACATTTGGAATGATGACAAGAACCATGCAGCACTGAATAACAAGAGCAAGAGCCACAGCCTGTAGCAACGTACAACAACCTAACACAACCAGAAGCCCTCTGCCGTGCCCTTCTGCTTGTCCATTGCACTCTCCCGCTTATGATTACTTCTGATATGCTCATTTCCAACGGACAGCCTCTATTGCAAAAAACACAACCGCAGATCAACTTCTGACTCAGCCATTTCCAGCCGAGAAGGGAAATATAAAAATATTGCAGGGATACAAACATTGTTCAAACAGAGAGTGGCTCACGGCCTGGAATTCGACATACAGGGTCTCCTGTGCTAGAGCCGGTTCCCGGTTCCAGTAATTGACAGATGCAAATTAAGTACAAATGCTATTTTAAATCATAAAGCATTCATAAAATCCATAACTAGTCAACTAGTCACCACAAATACCTAATTCTGAGCTACTTGTAACAATACAAAAACAGAATATCCATTAGAATTTGTGGAAAATCGTTAGGCCATCAACTGAAATAGCATACTAGCATTTTTAGTGTATGCAAGTCAAAAACCATAAATTAGAGTTTTATAAGTGAGGCTCGTATTTAATTGTTCCATACAGAATAATGCTTTCAATGTATTATTACTACGACCTAACGTGTATGTCAATATCAATAATTAATTTAGTACAGAACCTCGTTTAATTCAGCAAAGAAGTAAAGAGGATCGGATTCAAAGATAAAATCACATAAAAGGAAAGCGGCACGTGAAGTGACCGGATGAATTAATAAGTAAGTACGTATTGCATTGCAAAATACACAACTTTGTATAAATATATTGATAAATCTCCTTCAACAACAGTCCAATAATTAATGTTGATGTGCAATATACAGGCCGTCAAATTGGTAAACACACTAGCTTGAAAACAACGTGAAACTAGCTTACCTTAAAACAAACCATGCCGTTGGCATTGGAATGCGTTCCCAAATTCGGAATTGACGGCATTAGGCTAGGCACCGAGAATGGAATGAAGAGCATTGTGCTTCCAAAATTACCAAATGTTTCTCAGGAATCAATTGAGAAGGAACCAATGAACAGTATCATTCAGGCGTAGCTTCAGCTAGGCTTGAGTACAACAACAACTGTACGAACACAACTAAACTTTCAACTAGCTTCCTGAATCACTCCACTGAGATTCCAAAAAGTGAAACAGCGGATAGCTCAGACAAACGTGCAGTGTAGTAGAAACCAATACTTCCACAAACAGAATTTGGATTAGCACTGGGCAGAATTTTAATAAATCCAGTGGAACTGGATTGACCAGCTCAGTTAACCCCTGAATCGATGATTAGGCGAGAATACGGGTCTTATTGTATTAAAAACTCTCAAAAAATTCGTGACAAGCGAGAGATGATGTAAAAAAATTAGTAGGAAGAGTTTGGATATTCGAAATTTGGAAGAAAAGCTGAAGACGGTGTTAAAAAATAATTAGTCTAGAAGAAAAAAATCACACCAACTTTCACCACGAGGAAACAACTTTCGCCTGAAGTAGAAAAGACGAGCGAAAAGCGTTGGGATTGGAACTCAACCCAAAGAGCCGAGCCGCTTGGAGTAGTGTATATATAAACAGCACATGCTCGCTCCAACAAGCCATTTTCCCTTTTTGAACATCCAGAAAGCTCTCTCGTTCCAGTATTGTACATGTATCTGTACATAAAATATATACATAGCCCTCCCTCCTCCGACCAAGTCTTTCCTACTTTGACTCCGACAATTTCCCTCCGCATACGGCCGTCCTTTTCCTCAAACCTTTCCTTCGTCTCTATGAACGCGCCGAGCCCATGTCTGAGGAAAGAGTAAAAAACCAAAAAAAAGTAGCACCCTCAGCCGTTGCACCGAGGTCGCTACTCGCTGCTCATTCATGTGGAGAACATATTTCCCATTCAAATTAATCCTTCCATCTGTGTCCACGTCCACTCAGCTTATTTGTCCCCTAATGCTAGGGCTCCAAGGACGGAATATTGCGACTGTCCGAAAAACAACTTGCTCTTCGCTCCTTTAATTGCCTGCTTACTATGTACGCTCTGAACAATGATGCCGGATGTCCATGAAATCTGTATACCCGGAATACCCAATGCGGAAGAACAAAAGTCAACATCAGAATCAAGTTGGCCTGACTACCACTAACTATGTATCTCGCACATGCATGCGTCTCGATCAGAAACTCCAGAAATAAACGAAGTGGAAAAACGATGCTTAGAAACGGAGTAATTCAAATCCGTGCGTAAAATCAACAAATTGGAAAACACTTTACAAGGTGAGAATAGTAGTTGCGGTCGGTGAACTTAGCACATAATAATTCCTTGCAGGAGAGTGGAAGTCACAAAGAATCAGACGAAGCTAGTAATGAGCTTTCAGTCTTATGGCGTCGTCCATGCATGTGGATGTGGACCATTTATGACCTAAGTAATGTAGTATAATGAAAGAATAGTCACATGAAGGGAAAGTAGTAGTAACTTAGTAGGTAAGAGAGCTCCGTCTCTTTATGACCAACGGTCATGCATGCAAGGCGGAGGCACATATCTATCGTAAAATTGTTTTACGAGATATTTGATGACACCATTAGAAGGGATTACATTGGGAAGACTCTACCAAGCTCTATATTATTTATCCAATCATGAGTTATAATGCATACAATGGAGTGGAGAAAGTAGACTCTTACGCTTCTTCATCTCAATATTTCTGACCAGTAGCCCAGCCAACTTTCCCCATTTTCTGCTCCAGAAACCAAACAATTTATCTTTATTGAGGGAGTGAGTTCAATTTGTACTTAATTGAGCTTAATAGAACCAAACTGATGTATCTGATGCTGATTCCAGTTACCAATAACTGTACAATTAAAGTATTGGTTACTTTAATTGGTTAATTAACTTGACTGTCTATTTTCTAAATAGGACATCTATATTTGCGCTAAAATTGATATAGCTAGGCCGGCATTTGTCAAAATCGTCTCACTACTTTTATAGAATCTCAATCTTGGAAACAATCGTCTATGTTCGATTTAGCTTAAATTCTCAATTACAAGAATTCACATCGGTTCGAGGTTAATTGGGTCTTTGACCAATTTGATTCGAGAGCCAAACTACCGCTTAGCGTTACGTTGCAGTTGTATATTCGATCAATCTTAACCCAGCTAAACAAGACCAGACAATCCAGACTCAATTCTTGATCAAACTGCTATCCCTAAAAATTCGTTAAATCCGTTCCTTTTACGTGCAAATGCGTTTAATACGAGCCACAACACGTGCAACTATGTATAGTAAGCCAATTGTTAGACAATGGAAGGTTATAGAGCTACTCTCGTCTCGAGTCGAGAGACCTCTTGTTGCACTTTTTAGTGGTGCAGCAGGGGCCTTGGAGAAAGTAACTGTAGAGGAATCTCAAACCTAGTGCAACTGCATACTGATAGGTATAACACAGATACACATATGATAGTAGATTACATAGAGAAGATGTTGACTTAGATTCGCCCTTAACGTATGTGCAGAGGGCTAAAATTCGTATCCGCTCTTCCCACCCAAAAACACATAACGGAAAAGAACATGGCGTGTGGCGTGCAATATTTATACCGGATATTCAGAGAAAAATTGTTCCTTGGTCGCCCATCTCCGTACTTGGGCTGAGAGGAGGGCCTGGACAAGCGGGAGTAGCCCTTGGTCAGAGAAAAGAGATAAAAATCCTACTTTTATCACTAGACCCGAGTCATCATCATCACCATTCCCATCACTTCCCTCCCGCCAAGGAAAACATATTACATTTCAAATCTTGAGCCATAGAACAATGTTTTAAATCTTCATTCCTCCTTCCGCCAGCCGCGATTGGGGAGAGTCGGGGTTTGGGAAGAGACTGATAGGCCGTTAAGTACAGGCTCGCATAAGTGCAGAGAGCATAGACGGCCAGGCTCAGGCAGCAACACTTCTTGGGAAGAAACGGGAGAAGGGAAGAAACCTCACGGCCAGCTTTTACTACTTATCTTTATATTCTTGTCCTCTCCAGTTCTTCTCACTTCTTACTGGTAGGCAAATAAAACTCACTCAGTGAAACAAGATAAGCCAATCGAAATTCCAATGGAAGGCTTCTGAGGAGAGACATGGCATGGAATCGATATAACATGGACCGACTGCACTTTCCACTAAAAAAGAAACCTCCACTTCCTCCTTCCACCTCGCACAGAATTCCGATCGAAGCTTGCGTGTGGATAAATCTTCTCTCTTACGCTTTAATGATCAATTCTGCTTTCAGCAACAAATGCTTGTTGAATAACCCAAATTCAATTCCTTCAACAAATTTACCTAGCTGATCAAACTTAAGCTCTCAGATTTGAGACAAAATTCCAAACTTCACTTTACTCCAGAACTAGCTTCAAGACATATTGCCTTGTACTGTAGAGCTGGACGGGAGCACCCAGCCTAATAACATATTTCCATGAATCCCAGTCGTCAGTTCGGATCCACTGCCTACACTCGCTCCCTTCATGTTCTCGATAAAGAACTAGCTTATAAGCCAGATCAGGCCACCGCCGTCAAAATTATTGTTGGGGTAACTGATCTTTACTTAATTTTCTCGACAATTTAAGAGTGATTAATAACTCTGCTTCTCACTTCTGGAACCGACCTGTCAGCCGTTCAATGTTTCTGTAATAACGCCAATCAATCATCCCGCAGCCAATACTACCAGCGTGTTGCCTTTTGCCTTATCGCATACCACGTCCCGAACAGCCTGATGGATACACGCAATTATTATGTTCATACATCTTAAACTAATGAATAGTTCAAAATACATAAAAAATGGCAGGAGCTTAACAGAAAGCAATTTTAGTAATCACCATCTATTTTTACGACCAGTGGCGGTATACTACATACATTATTAGTCGAACCGTCACAGTACGCGTTTATATTAGCCTATAGTGGCCTCCAGACCAGTAACAAAAGCTATAGATCCATGTCGTTTAGAGTATAGGCCGTACACGATACGAGCACTACTGTGACTATGAGGCTGTCTACGACACTGTGATCCGTATACGATGCCATTAAATTCGAGTTGGTCACTCCTTATCTTCCCATTCCAGAACTGGCAATAATTTATCGCGTGAATGCTCCAAGTTTAGACAGCCAATTTCATGTGACATAATTTAATTCATCTACCCAATGAAATTGCATCTGTCGAAAGTCAGACAACGTGAACATTGGCATTAATCATTGCACAAAATTAGACACAAAACGTGTTATTTTGGATGTTAACTAGGGTAAGAACTTTCTACCGCTTAGGATAGGCTAGGATTCCCGCATGCACGTAATTGGTTCCATATCCCCACTAATTACCTTGTTTATCTCATTGTTATTGCGTGAAGGCTTGAGTGCATGGAGCATACCAAGCATCTATTCGATCCAATAAGCTGACGGAAAGACTGGATGTATAAGTATTCTCAATTTCTTTGCACAATGAAAATGAAGGCACACAAGATCGATAGCAATAAAAGGGACTGTTATGAGATTGGAAAACCAAACACCAAAAGGACTGACATCCAAACTAAGAACCATCAATCACAAGGATTCCATTGAAGTCACCAAGCCATGGTAAATATAAACGCAACGAGAGCATTAGGGACGAACACAAGAAGAGTTCCATAGCAGGGCAGGGCACCGCGGACAGAGGACTACAACGCTTCCCCGTAAAGCAAAATTTCTAGTCGCTCATAATAAACTACTAGCAACCCACGAATCAGGGCCAAGAACTGAAACCCCAGGAGCATTATGGGCAAATTGATCGAATTCCATACATATATACATAAACTACGGTATTATAAAGCCCGTTAATTTACTTATTATACTACTCCGAGAAAGATGCTAGCACAGATGCTTGTCATCTTGAATAATAGGATCATTTGCCAAACTTCACAACCGGAAACATATATACATACATACATCAATACAGGGAACCATTACGATCGTCACAAGCGCTGATATGACTACATCTTAAATCTAAGCTCCACTCACTATTCGAGAGCGTCATGCCTACTTCAAAATCAAACCTCGGAAACTATACTTCCAGTCGCAGCTTAGACATAGGCTGAGTCTAAGATGAAACCAGGATAGTCCAGATAATAGGTGAGTTTAGAGGGACAAGAAAGCAGAGGTCAGGCAATCTGCTCTATTTCACGAGTCCTGAGGAAATGGATATCTGTATCGGGATAAGAACAATAGCCTGAGCCTGGAAATCCGAACAAAACAGCAATAAAAGTGTTGTATCAACTCTAAGTTCAATTTTATTCCAAGTTCAAAGAGGTACGGGAAAGTCGGGGACGGAGAAAGGGAGATCCCGACTCGACTCCGTGTCACAAAAAGCCACAACTATTCATCACTGGAAGGGGACACAAGCTATTATGGAATTCTGGATTCAGTGATAAGTCCTTTCATTTCCATCTTCCGCGTCTACGGCCTCCAGACTACTGCATCCAACCAGGGCTTTCTCTTCTCGTCACATTCACAAAACCCATATATATTCTCTCTTGTCAGAAAGTTGAAACCCATATTCCTCACATGGTTAGGAGGCTGCTGGGCGGCTGGAGGAGTTTCTCAAGACAAACACGGGGCCTGATAGGATTTAGAACCTGCATCCTCCCTGGACGAGCACTAAGTAGGCAGAGCCGAGTGAAAGGAGAGTAAAAAGTACAATGCTCTTCGGACATCTTTGATACAATAACAAGTGCATTTAGAAGGATCAAAAGTGGAGTGATAAATAGGGCCTCTTGACCCCAGCACATCATCTGCCCAACAAATCATGAGCTTAACCCAACCCAACTAAGTACACTCTCCCTTTCCACATCATAAAAAGGAGACATTTAAAAGGATTAGTCAGTCAAATGCAATGCTGGGATTCTGTAGACGCTGGGAGGGGAAGGGCCAGGTCTGGCCCGGGAGAGAAGAGAATTATTGGCAATAATGGCAATTAAGTAGCCCAGAACGTCAATGGTGGATTGAGACAGCTACACTTTCCTATTGTGCCAAGGCAATGGATCCTAGCTCCTTGGAATACAGAACATAGGTTAAGTAGTTCTTTCCCTTCTCCCCCCGTATTGTATATGTAATCAGAATCCTGGTCTGACTTCTTGAACTTCCACTGAAATACAGATAGTCGTATATCTCAGTTCAACTCTCTCCGGCAACCCAGTCTACCATTGCAAATTTATTGAATGGACTCTAACAGGAGCAGGGAGGCCCGTTATCAGTATAGGCTTGTCCAATGAAAATGTTCTCTATATGCCGTTCACATTAGCTGTTTCCGGTGGAAGAGAAAGGTTTCTATGTTCGGCTCTGGTCTTCCGTCAAGTCCAGGTACGCGGCAGAAAGAACCAAACCCAAACCAATCCCAGTCCGCAATACGCATTCTGATTCTTCGAGATTCCTTAATAAATCCACCCTGTGTTTGAAATGACTTGAACACCCGAGCCCATTACAGGAAGTCGTTCACTTACTCCTGTCCCATTGTTTGTTTTTCCTCATTTAGTTCTCGAGTGGAGGGGAAAGCCCAGGACGGAGTCCACAGCCTACAGCCCGCTCTAGAACAGGCCTTCATGAAAAATTGGGACGTGGACTCTAATCCCACGACATTCCCACAACTTTCATCCTCCTTCTTAGCCTCTAATACACTAATTCCACTTATTCCTCCCGTTGCAGGCAGGAGTGTTGATAGGCAGCCTCAAATCATAGGCTCCTCTGGGAGAAGGCCCTGTCGCACAGAGCATGTAAATACGGCAGCTCACTTCCCACAGCAAAACAAACCAAGACGACAAGAGAAAATTCAATTAGCATAATACAATTTCAAGGATGTTTCTAATTTGATAGCACGGTCAACACAGAGCTCCCAACTGGAGTCTCTTGTTAAACGAAACCATGAATTTCTCTTTATGATGCTCTGAAGCACTTAGGTGGCCACTTCTGGCTCAAGTAACTAATATTGTAAACTCCAGCACCCTCCATTGTCAGCAGAGATTGTAATGGAACGCAAGAAGTAAATCTGCGCCTGACTGGTCACCTCACAAGCGTAAACTTTAATAAATCATGTATACAATCCAAACAATTGAAACAAGCAGTTACACAGAGAAGAAGAGACAGGAAGACGGATTACTAATTCAACACCTGAAGGAGCAAGGACAATGTACATAGAGTGAAACAACTGGGCTTGTTCCTAGCATTGGAATTGTAGCCGAGCCGAGTGGTTGGGAAATGAAGTTTATGTGTTGTCGAGAACAAGGGTCATTATCAGGATAGAGAAAGTATACATTGAGACCAGCAGACATAATGTGGCAATTAATCTAGTCAGACTATTAATTGCATCTTTCAGGGCAAAAGTAGTCCCACAATGCAAAGCAAGAGCCTCCCTCCTAAAACGGCATCAGGAGGAAAAGTGAACTTACTAACTACTTCCCTTTCCAAGCATTTGATATTTCGTAGAAACATATATTAGTGTAATACAGAGGACAGAACAAACAACGATATGGAACTAATCGATTTGGAGGAAACTGAGCGAATCAAAATACTATGGTAGTTACTCCCAGGTGAATACCAGCCATAGCCATAGCCATACATTCAGTGTTAATACTTTGCACAAGTCTGGTCATTCCATTATTGTATATGAAACCCGCACAGAGTTGTGTAAAGATCATAGGAGCAAGCTAATTCCAAAATAAATCAAAATTGAAAACGAATTAAATTCTAGAATAGTAAAGTTTGAATTCTATGCTAGAATTGTTTGCTGTCTGTTGATGCGATAATGCTGACTCTTGACAACAGAACTTGAAGAATCTCTCAGGTATGGAAGTAGAAGATACAAGAGGAAAATATGAAATGAAACGAAGAAAAATCTACACTCGAGATCAGTGAATGTCAGCCGCAATGAAGAGAAAAGTGGGATGGGGAGAAAAATTGACGTAAATGTAGAAGAGATCTGGATAGAGGAGCCGTGGTGAGTCCTATAGGTACACATGTAGTATTTAGGTTGCATGGTTGGATCTAATAGAAAACCTCTGAAGTTCCTTAGCTGCTTCTCGCTAATCGGATCTACCAAAACTTGGTACACGGATGGATTTATTTTGTTGGATAGGAGGAGCTCAAAAGCGGGAAGGGTGCGGAAAACAATGACAAATGTCAATCAATACATATCTCAATCCAATCGGCCTGATTTGGCAAAGAAAAGGGGCGAAAATTTAATTAAATCACAAGACAATAGTTTTCTCCTCCTGGAGTCGGCACTTATTGTAGGCCGACGGAGGCTCGGCATGTTATATCAAATCAAAATCTGTCGCTGATCCTGCCAACATTTCCTTTATCAGATGAACAAGAAACCCTGTCTTTCATCTTTCTTTCACTTCTCCATTTATCCCCGCTTCCTATTACACATCATTTCACACTTCATCTCAGTCTTTTCAATGAATCTTCAACCTGTCCTACAGCTCCAAATACGCTTTTCATAAGCCTACGAACAAATTCCAGCTCCATTTCCTCTATTTCAACCCAACCCAACATCGCATAATCTCAGCCCAATCCCAATCTACAACTAATCAAACTGTACTTCCCTTGTGCCAGGGAGCTGGAGGTGTGCGGTAGGCACAGTTGCCCCTGTCAATCCTCACGCCCAAAACTCGAGCCACTCATACATTTGTCTTTAAGTTTGTCAAGTCCGGAGATGCATGTCTCCAAGAAATCTTTTGATTTCCCAACAGCTCTCTGCCTAACTATTGGTGGCCAAAGGCTCCTGCATCCATGCGTACATGAGTAGAAACGTGCCTTTGAGCCAGTTGTAGTTCTGCTTTCCCAGTTACACTTCCCTCGAATCTCCATGAATATGTACATGTGGCGAGAGAGAATTTTTCATAGGAAGAGCCTCAAGTCTCTTCAACAGGCCTTTCGAGATTCCCGTTCTGATGTCCTGATTGACGAAAGAGTCACTTCACGTCCTCACGCCCTGTAAACCCGAGCCAGGATGATAAGTCTCTGCCCTTCCCTGTCCTGACTCTGAATGAACAGGAAGGAGAAGTGTGACAAATATTCGAGTACTCCATCCGCACCAGGCGGCGGCCGGGGCGGCCAAAGGCAGTGGGGATGGGGACAGGAGAAGGGGATTGGAGAAGGAATTTGGGAAAACAAGACGGATTCATTCATCCGCGTGAGAGGAATTGATATTGATTGTGCAAACTTGATTCTCCTTTCTCCATCCAAACTCTCTCTCTGGTCAAGTTTAAAAGCATTTACTTACATATTTATTCAGAGACCCTTTCTGCTCCTCCTGGACTTCCAGGCATTTCCCCAGAGAGGAAATTTATGAAAACTTTATCTTCAAAAGAAAATCCACTTTCACAAGGATCATTTCAGTATGGCTAATCAGGTTCAAGTGAGCCGTGCTCAATGACACCAGGCACATAGGAAAGTCCTCTTTTCATGCATTTCCCTCCTCCAACCGCCTCAAACATGTCTACGAAGCTACAAATTATACATAAATGCACAGACTCCTTCTCCTTCCAATTTCAGATAGGGAAAATATTTTCTCCTTCGTGCTCAACCAGGGCTAGAAGCTAAATGTATGGAGGACTCGAGAAAAGTAGAACATGAGGTCCAAGTGTTCTCAGAGCTGTACTTACTCTGGAAACTTCCTACTTCCGCTTTGATCTCTCATTAGGTAGCATTAACTGATATTCTTCAGTTCCAATGTATTTCATGATGACCGTTCTACTAGCCACATTTGAGAGAGCCCACTCCCATTTTCTGTCTAGATTCCACATAGATGCCTGGTCGCGTCTTGGCCTCAGCAGCGAGTCTCCCGTTGAGGGATATTCTCAGTCCTCCTCGTTCCAGCCGTGGAGAAGAACGTCATAAGCCATAACCCCTCCATTCTTATCTTGTTCCTACCACGACTGCCGCTCGCCAGTACAGCAAGTTGCAGCAGAAGAGTACATTGTGTAACATACCTCGTCGTCTTAACTCCGCACGTGCTGGGCCTTGCTTGTCTTGTCACTTACACAGAGACTCGACTCGTGTGACTCAATTTTCAATTCTACTCTCGATCTTTCCCAAAGAACATACCTAGAGTAACTACTAATACACACACTAGTCGGCTTTCTATCTACTGGAGCAGGAGAGGAAAAGAAGCACTGTAAGCAGTACATTATAATAGCTACTACAGACTACTGCCCTCCGTAAAAAGGCATCCGAGTTGAAACTTTCCAAGTAAATGTGCTACTCACCTTTCCGAAACAACTTCTTTTGTTCATGGAGGCTAGGGCAGCAGCTGCTGCATGATGCTCCCCGAACTCAATGAATGCGTAGGGATCACCATTAGGCTGGAAAGAGAAACATTTTCAACAGTTAATATTCATTCTTCCTTATAATATGACTGCCGTTTCCTATCTACATTCCCAATGAACTTTGATGTTATGCTATTTCGGGTATTCATAACATCGAGTCGTCCTCCGAGAAAGCCTTTCTGATAAGTACTTTGAAACCTTTAATAAGCAATGAAATGATCAACAAACTATACGTATAGTAAATTGATGCATGTACTCCAAAAAGATTACTTAATACGCAATATTCACATTTAGTAGGTAGAACCGCTTGTAACGCTATGCCTCCATTGTCTCTGGCTGAAACAATTCATACAGAAACTCTCTAAATAATTGAACACGGTGATGAACTAACTGCCTTGTTCAAAATAATCATAATCAGTTCCGGGTTCCAGGGTCCATTTGCCTGGGTTTCAACTTCAACGCAAGAATGAACCGTTTCACTCCTTGAACGTAGATGGAGTGTTTTTTTGCAAACCTGGAAATCCAAAGGCAATTATGTTCAAGATAGGCAATGCATCAATTGCCTTTAACTATCTCAATTTCGGGGTAATTGTGGGAATTCGAAAGATATATGATGAAGGCAGATACGTTGCAGACATGGAAAAACCTCAGACAAACTAAAGTGACACTTGAACAATAAAAAACCCAATAAAATCAATTATCCACTCATAAAGCTTTCCTATTATCATCAATTATCTAGTTGTAGGCATCCAGCCTAACATGCTCTTAGTTTGACTTTTATAAACGGCAAAGAAACTGTAGTTCTGATGTCAAGAAATTTAAGGTTCTACACCAAAGCTCACCAAGCTTCGCTGTCTGGGTTCTGTGTATGCTCCAAATACACTATGGGTACTAGCCACCGTGACACATGGTGACAATAATTATTTCTTCTGACAATGCAATAGTTTCTACTGAATTGTTCTTATTGGTTACTAGGTTTATAGCCAAAACCAAATGGAGCGGACGCACGCTGAGTCTTTGCCACATATTACGAGAATAAGACATTAAACATCATCCACCCTCCAATATACTGGCTATAAACCACACCAAATGAATCACACGAATAAGTGTACCAATAAATAAAACCGATGATATTCCCCATTATTCCAACAACCAGGATTTTCTTTTGTAAATAGGTCACACAAATACCTTATACAGTCTTGTAGATTACTTGCAAGCATATCCACTTGAATCAATGCCTTCTACAGGAGCAAGAATCCAAGCTACAGACAACTCAATAACATGAGGCTCCTAAATACACAAAAGGAGTCCATAGTGCAAAAATGTATTAACATAAATTTCATTGTCTTAATAATAATTGAATGGCTCAAATAGTATCCGATGGGGTAGAGGGGAGCTTCATAGCTTAAAATGCTCATCTCGGTTTGGGCTTTGGGCAAAGCTTTGGGCAATGTTAAAAAATATCCGTATGGTAAAATGGTAATTGCATCTTTTGCAAGCACAAACTAGAAACTGTATTTCCAGCTTTACCCTAACCTTTCTATACCAACCAGATATGTGCAGATCTAAAATATATGATTACATAAATGTGCTTTCATACCTAAAGAGCTCACATAAATAAATAAAAAACTGCAAAGAAATAGAAAAAACTTGAAAATATAAAAAATATCATGATATATATTAAAAATATCGATATTTTTGATATTTTAAAATATCATGATATTTTTTACCCTGGACAACGGTCAAGGACTACCCCCACCCCCACAGGCTGACCCGGAAAATTATGTACATTTTAAGCTGTCGTTCATTTGCCTAGTAGTTTCGAAGAGATAGCGGACATACAAAGATACATACAAGCATACATACAAACATACACACAAACACACACATACTAACTATTTTATAGAATATGATTTCCTGTCCGTAGGACGGGCTTTCAGCTTCAGTCCAAAGAGCAAAAATGTATTAACAATAGTTTCATTGTCTTAATAATCGAATGGATCAAATTGTACTTATATCCAAGAGTATAAACCAGTTAAATGTTCGCTCTACGTAAGAATGTATGTGTACGGCTTTTAAGTTTGCTAAACAACCCTAATGTTCGATGTGACATGTACTTAGCCGTCATATGAACTGAAAATGGAATTAATTATTGAACTTAAACATCTTACTAGCAAGAAGTACATACAATAAACGACCTGAATCATTCCGAATTTATGCATGAAATTCTGCCAATTGGCCAGCGTTTTGCCCTGAATCCAGAGTTGCTAGTACTTACCACGTAGCCTTACTAAGGTGTTGAGTGAAGAAAAAGGGATGTTTAGGTAGATGAATACAGTATGATAAATTGGGACAACAGAGCAGTAGCACGTCCGCTCATGACTTCTGGGAAATTAAGGAGTGTATATGTGGAGCATAAACCTGCTGTGGTTCTGATTCTGATGTTGAGATGGAAAGAACAAATTGATAGGCATCATGAATGAGATTCTACTAAGAGGCAATAAAGAGGTAAAACCTTTCCAGATTCCATCTCGAGAAGGATGCAGCCCAAGACAATAAAAAGTGGACTGGGTGTATGGTCGAGGTGAAATATGGGCAAGTGAGTAGGCACACCATTCCCTCCCCCTCATTTCTATACATAGGAATACATTGCGGGAGTCCGGATTGAGAAAAGCTGTTTCGAAATATCTCTTTTTATCGGTGATCGCCAATAAATATTTCAGATTCAGGATCCTCGTAAGCCTCTAAAGAGGGCAAGGTTCAATGACAATTGTATAAATACAAGAGAAAGCCGGCATATGTACAAAGGACTGGATTTGTCCTCCGAGTGAAGTGGAGAGAGATATCCATTTCCAACACTAAAATTGTAGACCAAAAAATTGGTTTTTTGACAAGTCAGGTTCGCAAAGTACAAATTCGGAGACTTGTGAATAAATTCATCCATTTATATTTCCCCTCCTACCATATTTCCCCCTTTCCTCGTGAAATCAGACCTTTCTCCATTCCAAGACATACATAACATTCTTTCTGGGACGCCTCCTGAATAACAAAGTACGCATTACATATTCCTGAATGGCCTGGAGGCTCTCGGGCTGCTCCTTCAACTTCATTCAGCTCATACAGTCCTTTACATGCCAATCCAATCAAGAGAATAAAGCAGCCTCCTGAATCATCGTCAGCCGCCGAGCCCTGTCGAGCAGACGGACTTTCTCCAGTCAACAGGGACGCAAACGATGACATATTGAGTCGTGAATGGAAAACTTGCTCCTTAGCAGACGAGGAGAAAGAAAAAAGAGAGTAGTAAGAAGAAAGAATGAAACGATTATCCAAGTTCATGGAGATAGCAGGCGTGTGAGTAGATACATAAATATATAGACATAAACTCGTCATGCTTGCCTTTTGGCTCCTTGGAGGAAGAGTGGAAGGAGGAAGAGGCCAGAGTTATGGGCAGGATAGATATCTCAAGTCTCGGGGAAAGTGCATGGCAATTCAAGTTGAAAATATACAAAAAGGATAGAAGATGAGGAAATGGCTGGTTATACATCATGCAAACGAAATGCCTTTTCCATCCCCCTCTTTGTGTAATTCTCTTTTTCCAACTCTCTTTATTCCGTCTGGCTCTGGCTTCGGCTTCCCGGCCTCTCCGGCCTCCTCCGCTCGCTCCCAGCCCAGCTACTCTACCTAACCTACTATGTACTACTGTACCCCACGGCCACACCATACTCAGACATGCTGGAGGAGGAACGAGTGTGAATTTTGGGGAGAAAGGATCACAGTTGAGCATCTTCCCCAGCTCCAGCCAGAGACGTGCATTACGAATATTACGATACGAAACATCTAAAGTACGTAACGAGTCCTTTTCAATATTGGTCTTTAATAAGAAACCTTGTGCAGCCGCTTTTTATCTTCACGACTACGACTCCGACCGATATATTCAAGATGATCATAGCCCACAATGCATTTGAGGATATTGCCTCTTGCCTCTTTTACTCTCCTTTTCATTTCCTCACAAATGCATAACTTCTTCCTATCTCCGCTCTCCCACAACCACCAACTCTAAATATCACCCATTCATAACATTCTATTAAAAAGTGTCCCAACATGATTCAAAAACTTTCTCTCACGCCTCTTCCTCAACGCCACCATCCATCCAACCCACAGGCTACAGCTTCAGACCTCATCCACAGCCCAGCCCAGCACAGCTCGGGCACGGGATGACAAGTGAACTTCCTCGGGAAAACTTTCACCGAGCACAATACTCCATTAAAATTAGTTACCACTCCCTCATTCCCTCCAATTCCTCCAGAGACACGCACAGACTGCCCAGGTTCATTAGTCAACCATCCATGTCACCAACCATTTAATAAGAACCCTCTCATTCACTCCGTGAACAGGCATTTTATTCCAGGCTTTGACACAAGCCAAATCCTCACATCACAAAAATAGGCGTACACTAGACGGGCTAATCTAACAACAGCATAACATTCAATTCTACTCCAGCGAGCAAAGTGTATCATCTTTCTATTGGCACAACCAACCTTATTCAGTACAGAATCCATGAGGCTAATTACACAAAGCATTAAATACTGCTCCATATTTAAAACAAAATTAAACCAGCTAGCATATCGCTTAGTGAATATCCTTCTGACTTTGATACGTACAAAGTTTCAAGTTGGAGGAAACGAATGACAAATATTTTAAACAAGGGCGGTATATGAATCTACACAAAAATTATGTAATATTAAACAAGGCTATGTTGTACACCAACTCAGATTGAGCACCGGTTTGGATTTTATTCAAAGCTTCAACTGCTTTTGCGTTGTACTTACATAAACCCTTTAATTGGAATCAATCGAATTCGACCTAATAAACTTCTAGCATCACACTTTAAATACCAGAACGTGTAAACTGTCTTAAACTTCTACCAATTGCAAATCAATTATTAACTACTACAAATTCAATTAAATATATAAATTATGTTTATTTGGGACATGATCTCAAAATTATAGTAATTCACGTATTAGTTTGAGTAAATAAGTGCAATAATTATTATACAATGAAAACAAAGGGTCGCAATTTTCAGTTGTATGACATATAGGTTAACCATATAACCAATATAATTTCTAAGCACAAGTGAAATAAAACAAACAAACGACACACGTAATCTTTTCACAGATCAACCAACCGGTCAACCATTCCAAGGAAGTAAAAACGTTGCTGCTGCTGCTTCATAATGAATCAAACCGGAAATTGTACGTTCACACCCCGTCCCTGCCAGTATGAACTATTTTAGAGTAGAATTCAAGGTCTGAAATTGTGTTCATAGAGAGAGAAAGGTGCGTGGGGTGCGGTGGTGGAGCGTAAGGTGGCTGTACCAAAGTGGAGAATTTGAGCCGCATCTTAAGAGGAGGAAAGGCGGAAGAACGTATCAAATTAAAATATGAAAGAAGTTCGTAGCAGCTGTTACGTTTCTGGAGAAGAAGGCTGAAATGAAGAATGAAGAGTTCATAATAATATTATGAGAAGATGCATATGCTTGTCGGGCTTGTTGGTGCTCGTGAAGCTGGATGAGTTGAGCCTACTCTACTTTTATGTTATCATATAATAATAACGTTGTTTCTTCAATCTCATTTTGTGTGAAATCGCGACATAAGTTGTCTTTACCACGTCTCTCCGGAATATCAAACTGATGCTCCGCTGATGTAGTGCTAAACTGCAAACTACTTCGTCTCTCCATTCAAGTTCATTCCTAATAAGCACTCCTTCTGAATTATATGCACATTCCAAGCCAAGGCTCTTGACTCCCGCACTACGTACTGGATGAAGACATGGAGGAGAGCCGAGCCCATGGGCTAATTTGGGAGACAAGTGTTGGAAATTAGTGACTGTTCCACAATCTCCATTATCTTCTCCCAAAACCTTCCTAATCATCATCCTCATCATCATCTCTCCTGTCCTCGAGCATTAACTATAAATGAGTTTTTGTTTATGTAGTCTCCCAGTTGTTAACATAATGAATACTCATAATCATAATGCTCCACCTCGCTTTCCCTATCATCAATTCAGTTCATTCCGCTTTCTCCACCTTCCCGCATCATACGCTCTACAACTAGCTCCCCTAGCAAACTAGAGCAGGCGGGTCTATTTGGTTACACATTTTCCAAATTCCTTCCTCTAAAACCCAACATAAATTAAAACTCATGTTCATGTTATAGTCACCGTGGAGGAAAAAAAGGGAAGTGTAAACCAGAAGGAAAGTTTGAAAATGGACAAGCAACAAATTAAGTTTATTGAGCATACCTAAAAAAATTAGTCGAGTTGGAAATATCTCATTTAAGCAATAACGGACTACTGAGCATTTTCATGCTAATTATTGCACGTATTGCAAAATTGCTTCGCCAACAAAATCGTACTAACCCTAGAAAACGTTAAGCTACAATGCTACAATCCTATTTCCTCACTGAGTTTCAGTTCTGATCAAACAGAAGGATTGAGATTGAGATATTAAATGGATATATTAAAATTTCAAACCAAGGCGGAATCTTTTAAGAGACCAGTTATCACGTAAACGGATAAAGATTCTAACGTGAACTTGGAATCCATATACATGTGATCGTTATCATAAAGTCATCTTTTGTATTTCCGTGCCTAAGGATTTGAATATTTATTCAGAAAAGGAATTGAATGGGTTTATTACCTTAACAGTGTTTAAGGATAAGTTATATGACTTTTTTGTTAGGTCTAGAAACTCGATTTGGCTAAAATTTGAAAATTAAATGTAGTGTCTACTTCGGTTAGTATTTATAACGTCTAATGGTTGGGAGATCAGCAATTCTGGCTTGCCATCTTTGATGTAACTCTGTATGTTGAAACTGTATGAAACTGAAGTAAACGTTATTGAAATTGAATTTGTTGGAATTGCTGATAGCGTTGAAATTGAGATCAAACTTTTTAATAATTTCCTAGGAATACGACAGGGAATCGTATTGCAATGTGTGCTTTGTGTACTTATCCACTTTTTTGCTATCCTAAATTTTGAGATGAAAATCTCACAAATGAGGACCTGCAACTAAATTATTTGTTTACTAATGAAACATGAAATCCGGTAATATTTAGTCACGGCATGTCATGGCTTAAATGATAGTGGTAAAGCTGTTTTCATCGCCGGCCTCATTATTATGGAACTACCCTACAGCCAAGGACGAAACTCCAGAAAAATCCGATTTACCTTCGTATGAAATTGTTAGTAGCCTGATGGTTGGAAACGGCGAAAAAGTTCCTTGAAAGAAAGTTTCCATTTTATACCTTGAACTCAGTTTGAAGATCATGGCAAAGGTTACGTTATCTTAGGTTAGGTTGAGTTAGGTTAGGCTGGGTTATTCATCGTTTCATTGGATTGAATTTGTAATTTAGTAAAGTTAGGGCATGTTTTTCAAAAGTATTCTGATCAGATAAACATATTCCTGAGAACTTTTCGAGAAAATTTTGTCGCAGGAAGCTTTTTTATAAAACCATTTATTTTTGGGGAAAAGGCGAAATAATTATACTGGACCGTAGCGTAGCCTCATTAGGCTATTTCATTCCACACTTTCCCTTTCATTCACACCTAAGCCGATAAACGATAATCTTAACGTTCACTCCGGTTATTTCGATTAACAACTAAAAACTCATCACATCTTCGGCTGAGCTTGAGTCATTTCTTCCCACTCTGATCTCGTCGCCGTCAACCTTATGAGAAATCACCCCCGGTGATTTGAGCTGATAAAAATTATTCTCTGACAAACTCTTTGACTTCACCAAACTTTCTGATAATTTCCATTTTACACGGGTTTTTGGAGTTTAGGTTAGTTGACAATATTCTTGATGAAAATTAAACTTCTCCTACCTCTTTTTACTATTGAACCGAAGGCAGTTTTTGAAGTTTTTCCATTTGTACTGTTTAGCTTCACCTTCTCACCTTCAGTTTCAGCCGACTCTGTGATTCGAAACCACTGACACTCTCTCCAAGTCACATGCTCCGGATCTGCTGATGACGCCGTCGTTCGTTCGATTCCATACGACCAAGTAGTTTCTTCACTTGGGCTCGTACCAACTCCAAATTGCACAAACGGTTTTCTATTAAATTTTCAACGGCGGGTTTAAAAATCAATCCGGGATGAGTCAAATTCGTCTCCAGTGGTAATTTCTGTCGTCTTCAGGTTATATCATTGGCTATAATATGTGCAGCGAATATTCGCCCGGGCGAATCGAATATTCGCCCGTCGCCTTCTCAGGGCGAATATTCGCCTAAACATTCGACCAAAAAGGCGAATATATGGACCAAAACAGGGCAAATATGCGCCAAAACAGGGCGAATATGCGCCAAAACAGGGGCGAATACTCACTATTAGGCGAATATTCGCCCATTTTTGACCAATTTTCACTCAGGGCGAATATTCGCTATTAGACGAAGGCGAAAAATCGCTACTCGCTGCATCACTAAATATGTAGTTGTTGATTCGATTCCGAGAGTAGCTGGAGTGTTGAAATAGGTCTGGGGAAAGTCAATTCCCTTGGCGGAGCGGCAAAAATTGGAATCTCTGGGTCAGCATGACCCTGGGTTCGCCCGCTCTGAACGCTCCCCAAGACGAAGGTTTGGGGATTGTTTTGTACGTAATTACCATTTGGACTGGTGCCATGATGGCTGTGTTCTGGCTTGTGAAGTTCCTGGAACCTTATGACATTAATTGGGTACAGATGTTGGTGACTCTGAGAAGAAGGGTGTCCATTGTGAAGAGCATGATGTATCACCTGTGGTTGAGAGTTGGGCATGGTCATAAAAGACACCGGACTGTGATTGTGTCCACCTAATGACTGGCTCTGGACAAATCCAGGCCGCATGTGGAAGCTCTCGGAAACACGCTGGACTCTACGTTGTACTCGTACACAACTGGTGAGGCAATATTTCTGTGATGATGCGAGGGCCTCTTCTTTCTTTCTCCATTCCCACCAGCGGGGCCATACGGCTTCTCCACAACTTTCCCTTTCCATCCACCAACTCCAACGGCGTTTCCCCCAGGAATTTTGTGATTTGGACTTTCTGTTATTCCAGGATCAGCCGCATATCGGGTTTCCTCTTTATCACCGACAAAACCGCCCATAAAGCCTGGATATGAGTAAGTCGGAAAATCTGTGGGATACACGCTGGATCAAGCGGAGCCACACCGAACGTCTGATTACCGGCATGAACATTTGATGGATGAGAAGGAGCGTGGGATGGACGAACTTGGTGGGAGTACGGACGGGATTCTCGTAGCACTCTCTGGAGGTCACAGGTGTCTGTCCTGAAGGGCGGTAGGAATAGGAAACAACCTGAATCAAGTCATCTGTGTTCAAATACCCCTCCGGCTTCGTCTCCTTCACCCTCACTCTTGTTCTCACTTTCACAACTCTTCATTTTACGTTTAATGCTTCTGAGCTGGTTGAAGTTGAAGGGGACGAGGAATGGCTTGGTTATGCAGTATATATTATTACTTACTGTATTATTTGTCGATTATGGTATACATAGGGCAGAGTGGAATGAATCAGTCACTCGATATCATCTTAAGTTGCTTTGTTAAGTTTGCTCTGCGGTGCTCGGTAGAGCGAGTTTAGGGGAAAGCGTAGTGAAAGCATCACCACATCAGCCATCAGGCTCACCTCTACATGACTCGTAATCCTATTTGGTCAGTGGCAGGACAGAAGACAACAAAAGCGGCTAAGCCTATACCAAAATATTGCCAAGCTTTCGATATAAGAATGGATATTTAAGCGCTTTTAGTAAAATAGAACGGTTCAGTAACAATGGTACGATAATCTCTCTTTATAGCCTTCTCCGTTGTAGAAGTGCGTCTACCTAGGCCTTGGGCACTTAATTCTCCCCTCGTGTGGCCAATTTAACGGGGACAATAAAATTGTGGATGGAGAGATGTTTTGTCAATTCTTCTAAAATGGAACCAGGAGCGTTTATCCAGGCTACACGATATGATTACCTCATGTCAGTCATCTTTTGTTAATTTGCTGGAGAAATCCACATGTATGTACACATGTCCTGTCCTGTGATGTGTTGTGATAGGTATGACAAATTCATATCTACAACTCATGTCATTCTGGCAGACAAGAAAATAGACATAACACGATATATATGTACTTATATGTAGAGCCTAGAGCCTATGCCTAGACGAATTCGGAAAGTGTATAATAAAAGGCTTTAAAGGTTTCAAATAAGAATTACTCTGTATCTCCGCCCACGTTACGTTCCTACAATGGGTTGGAAATACGCAGCAGAGAGAAATGAGGAGAGGAAGATGTGAATAAAAAACTTTAAAATCTAATCTCGAATAACTATTAAAAGCACACTTATTTTATACGATGGGGAGCTCTAGTTCCGTCTCCGTAATGTCTGTAAAAATCTATTTTGAAGTTAAATTGGCAATGAACCCTTTCCTTTATTCATTCTAGGTTACATTAAATCCATACTTGTGCCGAGTAATCGTGATCGTATAATATGGACCTAAGTTTACATCCCAATCAAAGAGAGCAAATACTTGGGAGAAGAGAGCGAGGAAAAAGCACTTCCTTGCTTTGCATTTCATTGCGATTGCATGACGAAGACGAAGCACTGCCTCGCATTTTGATTCCGCAGATTACGATTTTCTTCTACTTTCGCTCCCTCCCTCTCCGGCCTACTCACGATGTTGCTTGTATTTTTAGTTTCATAGGCTGCCTTCTTATTATGCCTCTTAAAAAGCTGGAGCTGACTAAGCTGGGACTCGACCAACGCGTCGCTGAGAAATATAGGCATTTCTTCCATTCTCTATATGCTACAACTTACAATCGGGCATAAAATCCATCGAGTCACAGTCCTCAAGCTGGAACGAAGCCTCAGTTCCATAGTTACCTTCTGAAAGTACAAGCCTGCTAATAAGTGCAAAACCTATTCTTCTCCTATCAAATACTACGGACCCAGAAATTAGCTCTACAGTAAAATTTAGCAAGCCATTAATGTAGTGAGGAAACGGAGTTCATATTGAAATATTTTCAACACAAAACCGTAAAGACTATTACTAACACAAAGTATGAAACCAAGTTTTTTAAACATCAGTTTTGAGCAAATTCGTTGCTGACACACGAAAGGAATTATAGAAACGCCGCTACCCAAGAGCCATACCGTCTTTCCAGCTCACCAAACAATAATCATTCTACCACTAGTGGTAGGGTTCATATGTTAATTTCTGCCAAGCCAAAATTATTCTGAACGCAAAATCTGTGGCGGGTTTCTACCATATTTATAGTCAAGTAAGAACAAATGCTACACTGGTTTATTCCCTATCCTCACGGGTGCAAAATCTTCCATATCCGATAGCGAGGCTCGGAGGAAATTTTTACCGAAAAATTAGAGAGAAATGGAAGAAGGGGAAAAGAAAGAAGGGAAAAGAAAAAAAGAGGAGGGAAAAAGGGAAAAGAAAGAAAAAAAGAGAAAAAGGGAGAAAGAAAGAAAAGGAAGAGAGGAGAAAAAGAGAGAAAGGGAAAAGAGGGGAAGGGGAAAAGAGAGAAAGGGAAAAATAGAGAAAGGGAAAAAGAGAGAAAAGGGAAAAGAGAGATTAGGAGAAAAGGGAAAAAAGAGAAAAGGAGAACAGAGGAAAGAGAGAAAGGGGAAGAAGGGAAGGGGAAAAGAAAGAGGAGAAAAAGGGAAGGAAAGGACGAAAAAAAAGAGACAGAGCGGGGAAAGGATAAGAGGCGGCACAAATTAATGAGAGGAAACTAAAAAAATTGGAACGAAAATGCACGTCAACATTTTTCAATTAAACACTAATTTATTGCGACAAAAAGGAGCAGAGTTTAATTCTATACAAGTGGCATTGAGAAAATAAGCATTTACGACAGTACTTTTCAGTATTGTTTCAAAAATCATTTGTCTTCGATTTCGTCTACTAGGAAATGTCAATTTTAATGACGAACTTTTTTGGGAGGAAAATTACCTAAAGCGGGAGGAAATTTTTTTGGCTCGGAGGAAATTGTGAACCTTGTGAAAGATTTTGCACCCGTGCCTATCCTTACGTGGATCAAAACTATATTTTTCTTAAACTGAATAAAACAGTTTTTTTTAAATAAATATTATTAGAGTTTTCTCTTTCTGCTTTTAGTTTAAGTGTGATAAACATTAGCTGCTGGTGCTGCTGTTATAGATTTGCGACACTAGAATAGAGAGATACCTAGGAAGCACAAAGCACAACAAGGCTATCGGGGGAGTTTTTTTTATAAATGCTAACAAATTCTTTTTTACTTTCGAATTACACGCTACGAGTTTGCTTTTGATGTATAATTTCAATTTAGGTACACTTTTAAATATTGTAATTCATGTACTTAATGTTCAAGGACAATACGCTCGTGACTCATTCACATTAATCATCAAGAACACAACTCTTGTAATTAATTTATTGAGATTATGAGTACTAATCACATTCACAAACATGATTAAATTTATTCATGAAATGAGAATATAATATATATCATTCATTATGACTGGTGACTGTGACATCTACGAAACATATCTAGTATTAAATATTGTACACTATGAATCTGAAATGCTAAAAGTACATTACATATGTAGCTGCAGCGTTTCTTCGTACACAAAGTAACCACCACGTTTTTCCGCAGTTGTTAAAACTTAAAACCAAAGGTTATTTTAAAAAACCAATCGGTTTAAACCAATCCACCCTGTCCTTAATAAGCTAATTATTCTACGACCTACCTCAAATTTAGAGACAATACAAAATATTTATCGGGAAACATGTTTTTCGTATTGATCATTATCAAGTGAAGAATAGGGTACGTACAGATATATCTCTATAAAGGAAGGCCCATTTATTTAACATTGCCAAACCGTCTCGCTTGACATATTGAGATAGAAGCAAAGAAATAAAATGACCATTGAATTTACTTCTTGCAATTCATTTGTACAAAACAACAGACACAGTCTCGTCTGTAGTACTTATAAAAAAGAAAGCGTATGTGGCACACTCACACTCAAATAAGTACTCCTCACACTTAGGAGATAATTTACGGATGGAATGCTGGCGAGTTAAACCGTAATTCTAAAAGAAAGGCCCAGTTAATCCTGGTAATTAATATGATATGGACTCGTATTCCTGACATATACGGTATAGTATGGCATGTGCTCTTGTCCTAGTAAAGTTAGACACTTTTAAGAGCTCAGTACTTCTGAAGCGACTGCTATTTTATTTTGCTCGTTGATTAATTTTTAAGAAAGTTGGAGTCTCGATCCGCACACTACTGAGCAGGAGCAGCACGGCCGATAGTACGGACACGGAGACTGTGTTTGTAGGTATGCTATTAATTCCAGCCACCACGTATTCCAATGTACTTACACAGGCAATATAACACCAATTATTCCACCTAAAGTACAGACAGATACGGTACTGGATACAACCAAATGATGTTGCTGACCGACTTTCCCCAAGTCAATAGGCTTACCAGCGCCTCCGAGTATACATATTGGCCGATATGCACTTGCAGAAGTGCTACAGGCCAAACCACAAGTACGATATATGAATGAATGTAATTCGAGCAGCAAATGAGCTGCGACTTATAATCCTATAAATATTCTAGTCCTCCTGATTCGAAATTCCGATATTCTTTCAGTAAATCACCGACCGGAAAAATACACAAAAATGCAATGGAATGATAGTTAAAAGTAAGCGGCAAATCCATGTTTACTAATTTGTAAAGAAAGAACCCGTCGATCTATGCTCCAAACGCCCAGTTGGCTATTTTTTAGATGGCAAAACGAATGTACAGCATAAAATAATCAAAGTCCTCCAAATAATAGCATTGGCAATCACCGATGACCGACTAATTTATGGGCAAACTTGAAACCCCACAGCAAACTGCAGCAATATAACACGTGTACATACGAGGCGCTGGTAAGGTAATACCTCGAGTTTGAGTTACAGGTTGTTGACATAATAAATACAGCTTGCTTTTGGCTGACATGTTGCTCTTCATGTTTATGGAGTGAATCTTATTGCGAACAACTTTCTTCAACCACCGGTGAAAGCAGCACTTAATAGTAGTAGATGGACAATAGACATGGACAGTTTTTGAATCTAGTGCATGGCCATGGCATCAAATATTAGTGTATGAACTCTGAAAACGGAACTGAAAAAATTATTTATTCGTCGAAAATGCATGCCTAAACAAGGTTATATCACTCCTACGTCAGAGACCCACCGCCTCGCAAGTAAAACGGAAAGGAAGAGAAAAGAAATGGGAAAATAAAAGAGAAGAGGAAAAGGATAGCGAATTTCAGGTTAATTACATATCGAAATTCTGAAAAACCCGTTTCGGCTAGCGCCTAGCGCAAGCCGGCTTCGGTGGGAAGTTTTGGGGGACCGGAGAGTTACTTTGGTACATTCGGATACTAGGAAGAAAATGTTTTTTCCACCAGCGACTATGGACAAGTCCTGGTTGGCCCACAGCCCTGTAATTCGTAATTCCATCTGACGTAAATAGGTGCACGTTTACCTCAACCAACCTGTATCAGATATCAGAAAATCTTCTCCTGTCTCCTGTACAGAAGAATACAGGTAATGAAAATTCAACTTCGGCAGTGAAGTAAACCACCAACAACCTCGGCCTTTGATGAATGATGCGACTTAACCGAAATCAGTAAACAACATACATAGCTTCCCTCCCTAATACTATTACATTCCTATTTGTCCCTTTCCCTTCATAATTTCTTGTCAACCCTGCCTTCGTGCTGAAAGTTTAAGTATAACAAAAACAAGTTGACATTTAGGTTTTTCTGAGTTTGCAATAAGGCTTTGACAACGGAAACGCGGGGTAGAAATAGCACGGTGGAAAGGATGAAGAATTAATTGGTTTTTCCCTCACGGAACCTTTAGCATTTGTTTTTCGCTTGATTTCTTAGAAAAACAAAAAGTCAAACCTGAAAACGTTGTCTCAAGACGAAGAAAACGTGGTGCAAGTTAAAAACTATAACCTACTTCCAAGAACCACGTCGAAAAATCAGTTACGCATAATCGCGGTCGTCAACAGTTAAAATGAGCAAGAGAAATGGTGATGAGGAAAGTAAGAAACAAAAAGTACGTTGCGATCATCGAGAGATGAAGGTAGGGTAATTAATTGTAATACGAGTATATGAGAATAAAAATGACGATAACACTTTATTCATACCAGTAGTAGGCGGGATTCAGCGCATGATTAGCGGAGTGGAAGTTTATGCATTTTGTACAAGTTGTGATACAATTTATCAACAGAGCAGACCTAGTTTTTAATGATCTTTCAAAACCGGAGGGAAAACATATTGTTAACAGAACCTAATTCTCTTTACTTCCGGTATGCTCGTAACTCACAGAATGACAGAGTTTGTCACAAAGTCAAACACTAACACTACGAAGCTCCGCAAACAATGCTTCATGTATTGTACTCTGTAGTCTTTGCTTGCATTGTACTCCCGATCCCAACCTAGTAAGTAGTTTAGTTATGCTCATGTTCATTTTTATATTACATAGATATTACTTCATGTATTATAAGGTAGCTTCTAGCTAAATTATTTTTCCACAGTTAATATTTTGAACTTGGACAACTTGAGACCTAATAAATATAATAACAAGTATAAAAGTTGCCTGATGATTATTTATAATAAAACGAGCGTGTCACCCGATCTAACGATTCGGTGGGAACGGATGAGGTCACAGGTCAAAGTTGTACCCAATGACTCCACCCAAGTCAGCAGTTTGCCATCTAGTCTAACATTTCCGTTAATCTGCCCCGATCGAGCTTAAGATTAACCAAAAGCTTGAATACCCCGATCTGTATTACACCCGCAGACACACAGACTTGTAATTAAAACAGAAGGGCCAACTTTTGACCCTTTTTGGGGGACCTTAGTGGGGTCAAGCTTTTAA